>BMAW01027575.1:728126-745844 GCA_019974015.1 Nephila pilipes | reverse complement strand
GTGTGTGTGTGTGTGTAAAATGATTTTTACAATTTAATTTAGTTTACTTTCTAGTGTTTACTTTAATTAACAAGTAAGGAGTTCATCTTTATTTCCTGATAAAATCCCTTTAATCAATTAATTTATTCGATCACGCGCTCGAGAGAGAAATCTGCATCGACTTGCATTTTGAGACTCTTCGAACAAGTAGGAGATTTCTCTATCTACAATTAGTATTGTATACCTATATTCTCTATACAATTAGTATTGTATTGTATATATATTAAATACCTAAGGATCCATCCATTCAATTCATGTGATCCAGCTTAATCTCTGAATTCAACTTCTGTGGAAGCAAGCAGGGAAAAGATACGCTCTGTTCTAATTTAACCACTGAGGCGAGATTTCTCATAGTGCTTTGCTTCTGCCGTTATCTCTACGTATATGCCCTTCTCTCGTGTCTTAAATGTGAAATAAATTACTAACTAGTGAATTACAATTTTTTGAACCCTGACTGCAATGCAAAGAGCAAAATAATGTGTCAAAAACAATATTTTTAATTTAACGACAAATTTTTTCTGTCATAACATGACACACACACCATATGCATACATATATATATATAATGAGAAAAAGTAACCATCTATTATAAAAATAATCCTTTCCTTTAAAAAAAATACCACGAAATTACTTTGAATCATAAGTAAAATGAATCATATATATTTTCAATCAAAAAAAAAAAAAAAACATCCATTGATGCATGCTATTTCTAGAAACTTATTAACTAAAATATCGTTATCCTGTTTTTTTTTCCATGTAGACGACCACATGACATACTTTGAGAGAACTATTTACTTTGTAAAAAATTTGGCTTTTCGCAAATTCCGATGAATTAGAAAAGTATTTTTTTTTTAATAAAAATGAGTTGATGAAAGAATACCTGTCCATCCGTGAAGTGTCTGGCCTTCACTTTCAAGAATCTGTGCGCCCTTTCACTGGCCCGCCTGTAAGGGATGCGCAGAGCGTCCGTGACACTCGGTCTTCTCTCCTCTTGGCCTCCCTTAAACCATTAGAATAGATCATTCTCAATAAAAAATTTAGAAAGTTTCTTACAACAATTCGAATAAACTATAAAAAAAATGAATATTTCTTGATTATCGGACAACTGAAAAAATATTCACACAAATATGAGAACAAATTTAATATGATATAAGTAATGGTACTTATGGAATAATATCAAAGTATGTAAGTGTATATATGGATTGATTAACCATTTATTAATGTCGTGCTTAGAATCAGTGTGATAGCTACTGGCTACGCACCTCGTAATATTGAACCGCAGTCAAGTGACGATGATGTCACCTTAGTTGGTATCCCACTCTTTTAACTTCTCCCTCATGCCAGCGTAGAGTTATGGTTTTATAAAAAAGGAGAGCCCTTATCTGGTGGGCACAATATTACGGTGGTTGACGTCGCCTAAATATTGTCTAGCCAAACCAGTGATGGGGTTTCCTCCCATTCAACACTCTTCAGGAAACAACGAAATCCGGTTTACATAGACAACGTTTTAGTGACGCTATCCAGCACAATATTGCGACCGCCAGATAACGGCACGTCTTTTCTAAGAAATCGTAGCTTAAAGAACATGAAGCTCAACATCCTCGTCTTAATATCGATGCCATGACCAATTTTGCACCGAGACTAATAAGATGTTGTTTATTGCATTGAAAGCTTCTGTTTGTCTATTTCTTCGCTACACAAAAGTTCGCTAACCGTAGCCAATATGCCTCAAAATTTTGAATCACTGTCAGTTGATGAGATCAACACATCCCGGCAGATTAAACACGAGTCCTGATTCCTCTAAAGACCAGTCTACATGATTTGGTCTTTAGAGGAATCAGGACTCGAACCCAAAACTCTATGGAAACACTCCCGACCGTGCTCAGTGTCAAGGTCGCATGTAAATACGGAATGCAATGAAATTTTTTCTTTTAATTACGGGATATATTTTTTCAGAAGTCATATCTTACCTGCGGTGGTAAAAGAGAATCTGATGATTCTTGCGTCTCTTCTGCTTCGGTTCCACGGTTTCTTTTTTCCGGAACAAAAAGGAGCTGAGAATAAAAAATGTAATGAACTTTCATATCTTATGTCAAGCTAATTATCTCATAATGTTCAATATAGTAAAACAGAAATATATACTCAGTTAAAATTAACGAAAATAGACATCAATTCTTTTCATTGAATCCAAATTTATGTTAGATAATACTTTCTTTTCTTTCCACAGAATTAAATATTTATTTTATATATTAAAGTTTTCCCAAGCTCTTTTCAGAATTAACCTAAGAAAAACTTTTAAAGGACACTGTAGTTTTCTTTCTCTTTTTATTTATTTATTCCTCCGTGAATATTTATTTATTTATTCGTGGTGGAGGTGGTAAAAGTTATAAATCAGTGGTTAAGGTATCCGCCTACCTTTAAAATGCGATTTTCGGTCAAAAAGTCGATTTTTTTAATTTATTGTCTATTATTACAGAGCTATTATTACTTAGTTTTCTAGAATAATTTCAATTTCATTTCTATCTTACATAGAACTTGAGTTATAAGGATTTTAATAATAGTCTGTGTCAAATTTTAGAACTGGAAGTAGCATTCTACTACCGGAAATGGAACTTTATTTTTTGTTTTTCATTGATAATTTACGTAATATCGCCATTAAAATATCTTCCAACATGCAAAATGAATTTCCGATGACCCAAAATGCAAATGAATCTTTTAATGGTGTAATATGATAAAGAAGTACTAAAGGAAGATTTTATTTGTTTGAAAACTGTGAAACTGGATGCATATGATGCAATTATACAATTTAACGAAGGACATCAAGGCTGTTTAAAAGTCTTAAATAAGCTGAACTTTGAAAATCTGGGCTACTTCACTGTAAAGAGATACAAAAAGTTGGATTACAATCGAATCAGGGAATTGTAGCGTTATATAACACCTGTTAAATGAAAGCGTAGGAAAGTTTTAAAGGCCGCCAGGAAGAAAAAGATAACTTATTTAAGTAATACAGATAGTGAACTTTACAAATCAGAGGCCTTTTAATGTTAAATGTTTATATAATTAGGTAAGTTTCTGGGTTGAAATGTATTTTCAGCTTTTTCTCAAAATCAAGATTTTCATATTTTTCTTCAGTGCAAAACATCGTATTGAAAAAACTTACGTATATAATGTTATAAAGCTTTCATGGAATACTCTATGAAAGTGAATTTAGGACTTGAACCCCTCCTATTATAATGCGATTACTGTGCATTTTATTGATGATTAAAAGTCATAACTTATCACAAATTTGTACGGTTTTTCTGTATGTTAAAGTACGACTTCCTGTAAATATTTAATTTTCAGGGTTATAACTGTGAGAGAGTCATAAATCTTAAATTAGATTCAATTCATCATAATAAAATTTACAGAATTGAAATATCTCTATTTAAATTTCAGTTTTGGTGTTTTGCACAAGTGCCTTTTTACTGCTATTTTTATGTATTTTTTTAGCTGAAATATTAAAACAATTCTTAATTTATGCAAATTTTACTTTGTATTTTAAGCTTTTAGCCATACCTTATAGTATAATGTATATAAAAAGTTATTTTTTCAATTATTTAAAAAATATCCTCTTCGAAGGGGCGGATACCTTAAATGTTGGAAGTGGTGATAATAATGAAAATCATTGTGTTGTGAATAATTAAACTTCAGTTTATTAAGTTCAACTGGCCTTAAAATTCTTTTGAAGGAGAGAAATAATTAAGTATACTGTTATATGATCCAACCTATATCACATATAAGAATTACGTTATATATTAATAACTGTTCGCAAAGTATTTCTAGTGCAGAGTAAATTAAAATTAGTGTTTGATATTGGTATTGTGCAACTGGTACTGTGGTGTATTTAAGTATGCATTGTATGTAAAACAATAAAACTTAAAGGCTTTTAAATGAACAAACCGTCTAAAAAAGTATTTAAAATAAAATAAAATTAAAATCATTGAATAAAATGAGTTTTAAATTTGAGAATTTACAGAAAAATACCAACAATACAAAACAGAGGGGCTAAATAATTATAAGTGTGACAAACTTATACAATTTACATTAAATTGTTACGTTATCCTTCTTTTAAAGTACATAATTATTCACAAGACATATCAACACATAAAAAGCATAAGTATATTTGAGTTTGTTTACTTCTTATCTTCAAATAAATGATAATATTAAACAAATAAATTGTTAATTTGGCTTGAATCCTAATCGAGTGATTTATATTATCAAAGTAAAATTTCTGGACTTAAAAAGAAAATACCCGTGTACATTGATCTTTTCTCTTCATTTCTCCTTTACGGAATTAATATATAATTAATTATATGTAAATCTTTTATTAATTGGAAAATTTGACACTTATTACATAACAATTAACTACATAAATAACATTTTATTAGAAAAATTAGTTATAAATGTAATATTTATTTTGCTTAAAAGGGGATAATCTTTTTGTGTCTTTATTCTTATTTAAATCGAATTCTACTCAAATATAACTAGGAGAATGTTTAGAAAGAGATAGTCAAACAATTTCAATTTTATAAATTCAAATCATTCATATTCATTCAAATTTATTAAAAATGTGAATATTATTTTACTATGCTAATAATGTATATCGATATAATCGCATGTATTGATTGATAAACATATTGAACAAGACAAAAATATACCAAAAAAATTATTTTGCATTCATGTATTCGTATTTTAATTCCCTTTACTAAAAATTATATTAAATAGTTTATAAATTATTTTTTTAAAAAAAACTGAATGGTTTATATTAAGGAAAACCAGTGCTCACATGATTTTCAGCCAAAATATATTTTGAAGTGTAAAATAGCCAGGGCAGTATCAATTGAATAGGGCCAACATATGAAAGAACATAAAAATTTCGCGAAGGAAAATCTGGAAAGAATATGGAGTTTATATTTTTAAAACTGAACTTTCATCAATCAAGACTGATTAAAATAAACTAAGTATTAGAATCGGTTTTGTTTTCCAAAAACGAATTGTTTTCGTTGTATTTTATGTTATAAAAGGAATGCTACTTGACAATAGATGACGTTTTAAAAGAAGACTATAGGACTAGGTAAAAAGTTACCCAAATTTAGAGTTGAATAAAGATTAGAAATATTTAAATTCTAACTAGACAATTGAACGATAGCAAAGAGACAGGAAAAAGTGAACTGTAGCTGTCTTTCACTTCACGAAAAAAGTGCAGGAAAGAAAAGTACTGACGACAGACTTGTAACCTTCTATTCTCAATGAATTGTGCATTCAACGATTATTTCATCTGCAGCGCCATACACAAGAATTGAAATTTTAATGTAATGAAGTATTTGAATATCATGTAAAAAAGGAATTCTTTGACAAAAGAGAAATAATTTGCGTTGTATGTAATTGACATTTTGGCTTTAATTTAGATTTTTTTTAACTAAGACTTTAACTAGGACATTCAGTCAAAGACAACTTAATTACAATTTTTCACCATTTCGTACGAGGTTGTATAAAAAAAAAGTACCTTTTTTCACACCGCATACCATTATGTGCAGTTACCGGTAAAAAGGCGCCAGAAAAAATTAAACACTGAATCATAGATTTGTTTTCATTGCTGCCTTGTCGAGTTATCATCGTCATTTTGCCTCTAGTTGTCGTCGTTTTCATCAAATTGTTACCATGAGATTTGGATTTATTATTAAACATCAGAAACTAAGCGATAATCAAAACAATGAGTTTCTTCCTGTTAATATGCTTCAAAGAAAGTGTAGGTGATCTCATCGGACGGAAAAATTACGATGACCATTTCTAAGGATGCAAAGGGCATCATATTCATAGAATTCTTTAAAAAAAATTAGCAATGGACAGTACTTAAGAAAATTATCCCATTCCCATTTCCCAATCCTAACAGTGGCACTATTTTGAACCACCTTTGTATATTTATGATCTGATTATCTTCACATGTGCTTGTGAACATCATCAAGTGCGACATTAATTGAAACACACCAATAGATTCGATTAGTAACTGCATATTTCAGCTCATTTTTTCATATGTTTTAAACAAAACTGACGTCATGAACGTATACTTCTGGGTCAAATATTATTTTCAAAATAAACGATGGTTTCTTTAGTACTTCCTGTCAATGGTAGTGGTACATTTAAATAAAATATTCCAAGATAAATCAAGCTTTTCTTCTGCGAAAAAATGCAAAGCCTTCGGTATTCTTTCAAACTCCCGAATTCTAGTCTTTGAATAACACAGTGAGTTGATATACAGAACTATTGATGATTTTATTTTGTTAGTTGAAAGCTGCAGCTGGAAGCAACTCCGAAATCAATGCATGATTTTTACTTAGAATGGCTACTCACCAAAAATTTCTGAAAAGATGAATAAATATTCCCACAAATCCAATTTTTTATTTTCCGCCTGTCACTTATTTCAACTGCTCCGGAATTGAATTTTCGCGTTTTTCTCTTCTGTTGTTCATTTTTTCCATTCCTTTTCTATTCCATTTTTTTCAATCCATTCCCCAGCGGAACATCAACCGCGGGCCAAGAGCACAAAAGCGCATTTCGTATTCATACTATATACTTCAACAGCTTTTCACTTCAGTCGTAAATGAGATTTTATCGTCCGAAATGTTTATGAATAGGAAACAGTTATAAATGAGGAATTGCAAAGGCTTAAAAAGACCAACCCCTTCATTTCAAATGAGAGATCATAAAGAAATTTTGTACATCTCCTTTTCTAAAGACATTATGCTTCATTTTATACTTTTATCCTTGAGAAATTCACGTTTAGGGCCCGTAAGTTCAGATGGCAATTAACTATTTTACCATCCGGGTATTTATGGTTTCAGATTTCGAACGACGAATTCCTCATAACATAAAATTGAAGTATTCAATTTTTTTTTTTTTTTTAATGTTAAAGATTCCAGTAAGGAATTCGATAACTTTTTCAAAGAGAAGTTATTCTACGACTTTCAATATTTCTTGTTGATATGTTATCAGAGAACACTTCTGTGTAAAATATATTTCCTCTGCGTTAACATATTTAAAAGAAAAACTAGTAAACTTTTCTTTTCGAATATTTTATTATGAAAACAAGAATAGTTAAGAGGTCATTAACATTTAAGGTATAACACGCGAAGTTACTCGTATATTTTTATGTCGGAATAAAGAAGATTATTATTTTTGTTGTAATTTTCCGAACTACTTTCAAGTCAGTAATATCATCAAAGCTACTTACTACACACATATATATATATATATATATATATATATATATACTATCCTCTTACAATATATATAAAGAACTAAATAAAAAAAATTCCATCCTTTTTAGGAATTCTTGAATAATATCGTTGTTAAAAAATAATATTCATTATTCCAAAGTATTCCAAAAAATAGTTTAGCTAAATATATTTCTTTTTTTTTAATAAGTAGGTATGTTATATTTAAATACCCTGTCCAAATGATTTCTCATATTCGTGATTTCCTTGCATCTCAAAACAAACATCAACCATCCATCATGAAATAAACCTCTAGACATGTTTGTTCAGCGCCATATTTGATGGAGGGAAACTTCCAGCTCATTATTATTCCTGCACAATTCATCAAAGGTCTCGATTGCATGTCTGATATATTCCATCTATTGTATATTGTAACGAAGTCTGAGTTCATTCTCACATATCGTTATCAATCTCGAACAATTTTAAAGCTGTTTTTCCATACTCATTTCAGAACAATACTTTAAAATACTCCATTGCTATTTTGGAAATTAATTTTCAAATAAAAGTTCAACATCAAAATGATACAAATTCTCATTTCGATATAATATTCTTTTATAGTGAACTGCAAGAATTTAATCTGCACCATACAAAGGTTCAAAAAGCCGTTTTTAATCCATCTTCTACCATCTTTAGATAAGCATTCTTCACCTGAAGTCATAAGTGATAAAATAAGTTGATCGCTGCAGTCCTCCTTTTACTTATTTTTCCTTTACTTCTTTTCACATTTCTGTTCTTGTTTCCCCCCAAATGTGCATACGAGAGCGTTTCAAAAAGTATCCGTATTATGAATGGGAAATATGAATTAGATAGATTATTGCAGTCTTGTCGTTTTTCCTTTGTCTAAAAAGGTCAGGAGTATGAAACCTTCGCTCATCAAACAATCGTCTTCATAACTTTTCCGACATATGAGACTGTCTTCGCCTTCTTCGGAGCAAACTCATTAGAAGCAATCCATTGTTTCCCTTTTTGCTATGTGTCCGGTATATATTGATAAATACGGCTCATCGACGTTAACAGTTCGACGTCTTCATGATCAAATTTTGATTTGGTAGCTATTATTACAGAATTTTTACAATTTGTATCATCTAATGATAATAGCACAATACTAGCGCGTCATCATTTACAAGTGTCTGTGTGTTAAATTCAATTTGACCACTTTTTCAAAACCAATTATTTTTTTTCAAGCTTTAAATTACTTCTACTTTTACTTCTGAGATGCGCAAATCTTTGTTTACCTGTTAACTTCTTGAATACTAATTAAATGCTGCATTATTTAAAATTCGTGAAAGTCCCTTTTTCTAAAAAAATGTATGTTTCCTTGCTCATTTTTTTTATAATTGAAACTTTACACGTAAGAACATAAAACTCTTTGCGCTGTGATCGACGTGGAAGGTATGATAATAAAATGGCCAAACAATCATTAAATGAACATCGCGAATGAAAACACCTGTGTGTGAAAAACGACTTACTTCACAGGCAACTAAAACAATACACACACACTCACGTATATGTGTGTGTGTGTGTGTGTGTGTGTGTGTGGTAATTATAAGATAATGTTACAAATAAGTGGAAAGCCAGAGGACAAAAAAGTGAAAGAAAAAGATCGGAAAAATGTGATATTAAGAAAAGGATTAAAGAATTGATTTATGCAAGTAGTTTTAAAAATAACCCCACAGTATCAAAAATATTAATTACATTCTTTTTGGTCTTACAAAAAGAAATTAGTATGCTGCAATATAATGAAAATAAATTAGAAAGTTAATGTCTACATATTATACAAAATATTACCAAATACTTAGTAATCAAATATGTTATGAAATAAAATAATAAAGAGCAAAAAAAACTGAATATTGTTTAGTTAGTTATAAGAATAGAACTTCTAATAATATTTTAAATTTAATAGCATTTTCAATAAACCTATAAATTTTCTTAGAAATATTATAAAAAATGGATCCCTGCTTATTTTGAATTATAACAATACTATTCAATGTAGAATTCATTTTTATGATTTAGTACTTCATACTTTCATTTTCTGAATAGGAAGAGCATTTTCTATAATTAATTTCATAATTCAGCCACTTTCAAATATTTTAACCGGATCTTTACGATCGAAATCATGTTCAAATAGATTGATAGATTGTTTATTAATGTAGCACTAGAAGCAACACGAGAGCTATTATTGACGATGTATTTCGTAGTTTTAAACCTCGGTCAAGTGACAAGGAGGATACCTGAGTTGGTATCACACCAGTGGGAGGACTTGGGACTTCAACCACATTTAATTAGCATCAGTTCCTCTACGGGGCAGGTGTTTAGAGGAAACAGATTTCGATCCTACGACTCAACAAAAACAATGCTTGCTGCGAGTCCGCGACCATGAGCACTAGGCTACCGCAGTCATCTGTTTCAACCTGAACAGGATCATTGGAGTGATGGAAAAAATGTGTTGAAAGTTGAATAAATGGAAACGTTGGAAGAATCCCCAAAAAATAATTTTTTGTTGCTTAATTTAGTTTTTATTAACGTCACACTAGAAGCAACACGAAGGCTATTGGCGACGGATTTCATAATTTTGATCATCGGCCAAGTGATGTGGATGACACCTCAGCTGGCACCCTCTCTCCTAACTGCCACACCACGCCAACGGGAGGACTTTCGGCCCCGACAGATTTAACGGGAATCAGCCCCGGCTTCATGGCAGTTTTTACGGCCAAGGCTCGAACCCGCGACTGAACGAATCGAATGGAATCCAAAACCATAGCTACTAGGCTACCGCGGCCGCTAATTTTTTGGTGCATAAACGGATGTAAATTGTTATGAATTCAGTTAGTCAATATTTCCCTTTACTGATTAATACATTTTTGACGTGATATAAATATACAAGTTCGTTCTTTTCAGTTTATGTTCAACTTCAATGATTGCTCACAGAACTTGTAAAACTGAATTTCGTAATTTCTTTAACAACAATTAAGTTCCTCTCGACTAATATATCATTGTTATACATAATTTTTGGTAAATTTACTTTTTTTAAGATCCTATCCATTTCACCAGCGAAATTGAAGAAAAATAATTATTCCGTTATATTATTACTATTAAATAATAGAAGAAGGTTATTATTTTTTTTAGAATAAAAGCTTATCTAGTTCAGGTTAGGCTTAAAAAGTCAAACCCATTTAGAACTAGATCCTCTTTGATGAAGATTAGAATCTCTCGTGATTTGAAACATTGTAATTCCTCTTTTTTTCCAACTTTTCCGCAGAATTCATTTTAATGATGTTCGTCACGTTTCGTCATAACTTTTGATCAGTGCCATTTGGATATCGAAAAGTCTTCATTTTACTTCCTATTAAATATACTTTACGATGGACTATTAGATTTCTTAACGATATTTTCTTCATTTGTTTCTAATACTTACTACATGATTTGTGCCATAACTACAATTTGTGTAATTGTTTTGAATCATCAGCAACGTTTTTGAACATCGTTATGAAGAATGAAAAACTGAATGAAAAAAATAATAAAATGTTATACTACAGTTGTATTTAAATAAATTATTCTCTCACCGGCCAAGGAAAATTTTTACAATTTTATAGATATAGATAAGCTTACATTTAAAAAATTGTGATAAAAAAAGGTATTTGACTATGTTATGCATTTATATTTTTCCGAATTCTTGTCTTTATATTTTCGTCTCAAATTTTGAAATAATACATTAGACTAACTATGCTACACATGTGTTTTAAAATATTACTCTTCTACAAAAAGTTATTCAATTCATATTTTTTTTTAAAAAATACTCAAATTAGGAAAGATATTTTTTGACTCAAACTCGTGATGTTATGTTATGACGTCGAATAAGAAAGCATTTCATTTGAAACTGTAACTAACAATCTAAAATTTGTGTTATAATTTTAATGAAGTAAAATCATTTAGAATGAAAATAAAGCATTACTTTATATTGAAAATGAGCAAAACGAATTTTTTTCATAAACTGTATTTAGATGTAATAATCAATTTCCTAAAATAATTCAAAGGTATTCAAAAATTAGTAATAATAATCGCTAATAATTCAAAAGTATTTCTTTGTCATAGTATCTAATCAATTTGGTTTTGTCCTTAAAAGATTTAGCTAAATAGCAAAATCAAAAGTTTTGGTAAAATAAAACTTCATCAATCAAATTTCAAAATTTTCATCACGAGGTGGTTCAAAAAGAACCTACATTTTGGAACAGATGACATAGTTAATGCAAGTTGGTGTTTCCATTGTGTATTGCTTTCTGTTAAATGGCACCAAAAGTAATGTGGCACTGATTCAGATGTTTCTTTTGATTGCAGGAGTTGCCATCGCCATTTTGCGTTGAGTAGTCACCATCGATGAGACTTAGATTCTTCATTATACACCGGAGGCTAAGCAACCATTAAAAACAATGGGATACTGAAAAGAAGGTGAAGACTGTTCTCTTCGGCCGGAAAAGTTATGACAACAATTTTTAGTATGTGACGGATATGATATTTATGGTTTTCTAAGAAAGAGGAAAGTCGAATCAAGGGACAATAGTACATAGTGTGTTGTGAGTGAGATGCCCCATTCCCATTTCTCATTCCTAACACAGTTATTTTTTGAACTGCCTCACTTAAATTAAATTTTCAAAAAAAAAAGTCTCAGTGGTAACTTTTCATTTGTGAAATACGAGGGTTATTATAATTATCACTTTCCATGCCTAATTGCATTTGAATTCATTATCTTGTCCTCTAACTCTGATTGGTAACTCTGTTTACTTGATAATTTAAGTTTTAAAAATACAGTCATCATTTTTTTCTAATAATTAAAGACAAATTATGCTTTAGTTTCGGAGAATGTGTATTAAATTAAAAATTATGCCTCATAGTTTGCTTTTTTTTATCAACACTTGCTTGTAAATAATATATAATTAATTCATAATAATTAATACCTCGCTCAACAATACAAAAACTAATCTAATTAAATAATGTATAATTATATTGGAATGTTAAATCGAATAAGAAATGCATTGCAACATTGAATCGAAATTTAAAACATTTTGGTCTAAAAATATCTATTTAACGCATTGCATAAATTACTTGAAATCTAACTGTTTTATTTAACTAACGATAAGTTTTCAAAAAATGAACCAATGTATCATACTTCTAGCCCTCCAATCTTAGCTTTACTTATATCCATGAATTGAAGTTAAGAGGATTTTTCTTTCAGTATTAAAGTGAAATGAGAAAAAGACGGAAAACGAGTAGTGAAAGAGATGGTTGCTTGTGTTTTTCGACCAAGATTAGGATGTCTGCAAAGCATTTGAGCTGGTAATTAATTCGATGATTAGATAAATATCCAGAGAGACATCTGAGCAGAGCTTAATTAATTCTAAGTCATCATTAGAAAGATAGCTCTGTATATATCTTGTATATAGGTAATTATATGTATATATCTGTACTGTGAATAAACATCGAAGGCGAGGTTAAATAAGCACAGATTTCTTCCTTAGGTATCCAGGCATCACGTTATTAATGAGATAAATGCATAATATTAAATAAAATTAGTTAAAAGTTCCCTCGAATTTCTAAAAAAAAAACGTTGTTATTTGATACATGAGTATACGCAATCTATACATGAGCATTATTAGATCCTAGTTTTTCAGTAAAAGTCCTCACAATCGGGCATCGTAATATTTGATTTTTTTTAATACAATGACTCAAAATCTCATTTAAATACTAGGTACAAACTTGTTTTTAATTAAAATCTTAACCCGTCCATTTCGAGGTTACTAATACAATGATCGTTATTATATTGCTTAACTTATTCCTTGTATTCCAGGTGTGTATTATAGAATAAAATGGATAATGAGTTTTGCTGTATGGAAATAACCATTTATTTCACCTGATGAAATTAAATTACGGGTCCGTCCCCTTTCTCGCACCGAAGTTACAAATCCGGAACATTTGTCGATGCGACTCCATTTCCGGATCCATCCGTCACCGGTTGTTGTTCGCGATTACCTTGACGAGGAGAAACCTATCTCTTTCGGGGGCCGACAGGGCGGCGTCTCAGCCCCTTTTCCGCCGATTCCGCGGAATCTTGGGGCGCCTCTTCGGGCGGCGACGCCACCCTTCTCCGCCCCTGAGTACTTTTTCCCGACGAATGTTCGGCATGTCCGAGTTGTTTCCGGATCGCTGAGATTTTGGACAGCAGAACTTCGATCGAGTAGAGACGCCATCTTGGGTTGTTCATCCTCCATGTTGCTTCGTGGAAGGAAAAAAAAGAGATTAAGGTAGGCTCCACACATACAGACAATCTCCCACCTTCCTGGAGCCATCCTAACGGAGATCAATTGTTGCGCATCGACTTCTTTTAGAAGGAAGTTGGCTAATATTTATCTTAGGCGTTACTAGTGTCATCAGGTTGTTGTGCACTCAAGAGGCAATAGACATCCTTTTCTAAGTGCTTTTTCTCTATCCAACCATTCTTAATGACCATTAAAATATTTTTTTTTTCTTCTCAAGGGAAAATGTGTAACTACTTTAGATGTAGAAGCAGGTACTCTTTCTAATACTGACTAGTTTTGTCCTTAAGTATCTTCCATTAGATAGGATAATGAAAGGTTTGAAAAGATCGTATTTTAGAAAAACCAGTTGTTAAACCATTATCGAGACATTAAATTATAGATTGTTGTTCATGTTTGTCAGGCGTCAGCTGAACAGTGTGCGTGCGTGAACTTAAGGACTATAATATAAGAGGGTGGTTCAAATAGTACTTATATCCGAAGGCAGATAGCATCATTAAGGTAAACTGTTGTTACCATTGGGTGCTTTCATTTGCAAACAAAGTGGAGCCGAAACAAATTTGACATTGATTCATAAGTTACTTTTGATTTGGTAGTTATTTACTGCCCAAGAAAGACATGATCCTGCCGCGTCGAGTTGTAGAGGTCATTTTGCGGCAAGTTGTCTCCATTGGGGAAACCTGGATTCATAATTATGCACCAGAAGTCAAATAAAAATTAAACTGTTGGGTTGCTTTCAGGGAATATCTTCCAAAAAAAAGGCGAAGATGGTCTCATTGGCCGGAAAAGTTATGACAAAGAACTTTTGCCATGCGAAAGGCGTCATGATCACGAATACTAGTAGCTGAAATTTATACAGCTGTCTAGTGAGTCATGGTTGCTTCCTAAAAACAAATTATTTTCTGAGCTACTAGCCCCGTCTCTTGAAATTTCTAGACTTACTGAACGACTCTCGTAAGTTTAAAAAGAAATCATTTAAAAGTAAAAATTGTTTAATCATTATAATTCGGATTCTTTCCTTTAGCAAAAAGAACGAAAAATATATTACGTTGATGAATATGAGTGTATTATTCCTGAAAAGCGATTACATTACGAGTCAGAAAATGACATAAGCAGACTTTTCTTTTCGCAGAATTGAAATTCGTTATAATTAATTTGCTTATTGCAATTTTTTGATAATATATTATTATTTTTCAACCTCCGATTATTTCTTGGTGTAATCGTCCTAATGTTTAGTTAACTTTTACTTAACAGCTGCAGTATTCCTCGTAAAACATATTTTTTTATTAAATATACACTATCATTAGAAAGAGGGGGATTGTGTTCAGTTTTGAATGTTTCTTCCATCAATATAAGTTACCATAGCGACAATTTTCATATTCAGTAGAGCGAGGAAAATAAAAATATATAATTGATAGACATTTTTAGAGGAATAGTATCTGTTTGTTCTTGTTGACACATTTGGACAAATGTCATTAATAGAGTCAATTCAACGAATACATATCACCTTCTGTGTATTGTGACTACTTTAGAAGGAAAATTTTTTCTTTCAAAAAAATTTTCTCTGGTTCAGAAGTTATTCTGATGACATTTTTGTGCGGAAGAATAACACTTTGTGTTAAACAACTGTGTGTCACAAAAGTTAAAAGTTAATGCAATCCTAAAACAAAGCTAATTTAGTTTCATAGAAAATATAAGGTATTATGTATGTAATGATCAATTAATATGCAGAATAATTTTATCCGTATGTCTTGGTTATTTCTTAGTAATAATTAAAACTTTTCGATACTCCTTGTGCGTCCTGTATTGATTGAGGTATTATTTGAATTTAAGCAACATCAGTTTTATCAAATGTGTAGTTCATGATAATAGTCATTATGTTAAAGATAAGTGAAAATCATTTTTAAAAAACCTACAAGATATATTGCGCATTATTTAATCAAATCTGTCAAAAAATTAGCATTAAAATTATAATTTCAACTTTTTTTTTTTTTTTTTAAATTGCAAAAATTGGCACATATTTTTGCAAAGAAGAAGGGTTGTCACAATTTTTCACATTTATACGTTTCAGTCACTTAAGTGTTTGAAAATTTTTTTAATTAACTCACTCTGCACTAGTGGAATTTTCGTGATGTTTTTCATAATATTATAAACCACAATCAGCTAATAAATATACAACTTGATTGGCAGCCTCACTCACTAATCTTCTAAATCACAGGATTGGAAAGTTCCGATGGACGGACTATCTTTTTGTGCTTAACTTCCCATGATTAACTAAAAGTGAACTCACAATCATCTGATTTGGAAGCATCTTTGTCTATAAAGACTCTTAAGACTATTTTTGATACTTTAATGCCTAAAATATTAAATTTTCTTTAATTACAAAACATTAACTTCTCAACCCAGAAAACGAATTCATAGACTCAAGGCGACAACAAAGTACAAAACAGCTTCTCATACTTATCTTTTTTCCATAACCTATAAAAGAGTTATATTTCATATCTTATAATAATCAAAAATACATGTTAACAAAATGTTTTTAAAAAATGCATTTTTAAATCAAGGCAAATAATAACTAGATTTCAATCTTTTTGTTAACCCTTATTGATCGCAAATGCCATTCAGTCACCAGAAACTACTATCTACTGCATCCACCAAACTCTTTGTAATAAGAAGTAAGGTTTTCTTAAGTCTCTCAAAATAATGAAATGAAATGAAATGACTCACTTGCCCGGGAAAGACCATTCTGGCGGATAGTCTATTGAGCTTGGCCAGTTCAGAAGGGGTAGTATCGAAACGGGCAGCGATTCCCGCCAAAGTATCTGATGCTTCCACCTGAAATGAAAAAAGAGGAAAATTACTACGCTTCAGAACCCAGAAAAATCATATCATTTATTTAACAGAACGGCTGTTAAATAAATGATATGTACCCATCTGGAAAATGAATCAAAGAAGAAAAATGTCTATGAATAAGACGCACGTGTTTTCTTGCATTCTAGAATGTAACTTGTGTCACAGAGAATTAATTCTGACATACGTCATCGTTGCAACATATTATTACCAAACAAATACTCGTTATTTTTACAGATAAGAATCAAAAACATATTTCTTAAAAATTTTAGCAGTATTTAAGTTGCCAGGTGTAAAGATCTTTTTCTTTGATTGCGAATTTCATGTTTCTGATATGATAAGAATGATCTAATAAATTTCTTAAGTGAATGGAGTTTTATTTGTTAAGGTAAGATTTCATTGTTGGATTAATGCAGTGTTTTATCACTTCAGATAGTTTTCAATAAATAAAAATCAAAATTGATTTTAAAAAATGTTTAATGTGTTATGAGTTATATTTAAATACAGAATTTCTTTGAAAAATAAGTTTTCTTAGTAAAAAAATGTCCGAGAATGTTAAAACGAACCGATAAATTACGTTTAATAAAAGTTCTGAAAATTTTATAAAAGGTATACCCTAACTCAGACAAAATTACTTTAATTTTTTTGTTTAAAACCATTATGAAGTTTATAAATAAAACTTTTTCTAGCTATAAAGTCTTGCATTTACGAAAACTTGAAAAAACTTTTCCCAGTATCATTTTTTAAAAATATTTCAATCATTTTTTTCTGTTAATGGTTTTAGGTAAAAAAAAAACTCATACATTTTTAAATATAAATGCTCTTTTGATTAATTATTTCATTCTGGTATCTTTTTCATAGTGATTTTAAAGTCAGTGAATAAATGAAAAATCCTCTTATTTCTAATATAAGAATCTATTTTATTTACTAATCTAAAATTATCTTATTTTCCATCTTATTTATCTAAGATGATATTTATCTATTGATTTTTAGAGCGTGTTTAATAAAAGGACAAAAAGAAGCATTATCTCTTTATTTTTATTAATATGAATAACAAATAGGTTTTTAACTATCGATAAAATTACAGAGAGGATTAAATATTTAATTAAGCAACAAGGAAATTTGAAGTACAACACATATTCAAATTTAAAAAACTCTTCTAAAAATCATGTTCAAGTGTGCGACAATTCATAGTACACCAGCACAAT
>BMAW01027575.1:644612-727726 GCA_019974015.1 Nephila pilipes | reverse complement strand
CGAGACTAACCCAGAGATGGCGCTCGTAGTAAACCAGTAACCAGATCGGACTCGAAAAAAGAAATTTTAAGTCGATCGGACCAGAAACAGCTGAGTTATCGAGGTTGGAGTAAAGTCGTTTTGTAGTTTGTTTAAAAAATGGAAAAAACCGAGTTTCGTGTTCTGATAAAACATTGTTTTTTAATGGGTAAAAACACCGTGCAAGCGAAACAATGGATTGAAAAATGTTACCCGGACTCTTGTCCATCAAAAGCAACGATTTGTCGGTGGTTCGCCGAGTTTAAACGTGGTCGTACCGACACAAATGACGCGGAACGCTCGGGTAGACCTGTGGAAGCCGTTACACCGGAAAATGTGAGTGAAGTGACAAAAATTATAATGAAAGATCGTAAAGTGAAGCTCCGTGAGATTGCTGAGATGACACAGATATCATATGGAAGTGTATTTACTGAAAAAGGTTTCTTGAAGTGAAGTGAAAAAGGTTTTTTCCTAGTGGGTGCCGCGATTGCTTTCGATGGAACAAAAACAGCAACGAGTCGATGATTCAGAAAGCTGTTTATCGCTATTTACTCGCAACAAAAAAGTTTTCTTGCGTCGTTACGTGACCATGGACGAAACATGGATACATCACTACACTCCAGAGTCGAAGCGGCAGTGGCGCACAGCTGGCGTAAGCCGTCCGAAAACGCAGCAGTCAGCTGGCAAAATCATGGCGTCAGTTTTTTGAATACGCATGGCGTGATTTTCATTGACTACCTCGAAAAGGTAAATCGATCGAAAAAGGTGATTATTATATTGACTTGCTGGTGCGTTTGAAGGAGGAAATCGCAAAAAAACGACCGCACAGTCTCGGGACTTATTGATCCATGTGTTATATATATATATATATATATATATAAATCTACCAGTTCCAATTCAAATATGTTGTATTAACAAATGAAACGAATTTTGATATTCTATTTCTAAATAACCTCAAGAAGCATGGTCTCTTTTCAAAACTCCTTGAACTTTAATGATTCGACATTGTAATTATAGCTTGCACTTGATATCTTATGAAAACATTTCTTTCATTATCCTTGTATATATAGTGAGGTTTCAGCATCATAAAAATATCCAACTTTAATTTGTCTCCTGTACCACTTCGGCGAACTGATTACGCAAAAAAGATTTTTAAAAACTTTGATACTTCATTTCTGATTACTTATCTATTATTCCACAGATAATTATTACATTACATTTTCCAAATAAGTTGTGGTTTTTCGGTTAATTATTTATAATCATTGTCAATAAGAATTTATTCTTTTTAGAATTTTCATTCACTCATAAGAGAAAATATTTGAGCTTTACGTATGCAAATTTTAGTAATAGATAGCTGATGAATATGTTTGATAGGCGATATTGAGAAGGCTTGTTGTGTTGCATTTCTTTCTGTTGATTTTAACTAAGAAGTGCATATGAAGAGTTAACTATTTATATTTATATATAAAATTCACGAAACGCACGCTTCATTAAATCAAAAGAATTACATCATCACTTTCTACAATAATTATATTCAGCATTAGAAATAAATATCGTGGGACATATACACAGCTCAATTTTGTTAGTGAACAAAATTTTAATGTTACTCTTACAGATATTGAAATGATTTCTCATGTACTTCCAGAAATAATTTATCTTTGATGAAAATTACTGCATTTTTCCTCAGAGTCGATAATTTTCATACGTATCTCAATCAGTAAACATTAAAAAAGAGTTCCAATCAGTTAATAAAAAGTTAAATTCTATAAATGCTTCGCTAAAACATTGACAAGCGAATTAAGGTTTTGTTTTCTCTTCAAATATTGTTACTTGACTCATCACCAGATGTTGATTGTAATAGTTACACAAAGTGCTCTTCTTAGCTTCAAAACAACTTTCAAATATCATATCATTCATGTCATTTCGCAAGTAAGGAAAATGGGTGAAACCTAAGTATATAGCATGTCAAACTCTTTGAGTCTACGACTTGAATAAATACATTTCGCCTGCTTTTCGTTTTTATCTTCAATCTCTGTAATGGAAAACAGAAAGTAAAAACATCTCCACGTCTAAAGGTAATCTGTTTCTGAAAGAGTATTTCAAGCAGATGGATACATAACGGAAAAGAATCCCTGATATAAAATATTTGCTGTTGAATGTGAAACAATAGTGTGTTTTTATCTACTGAAATAAAACGAGATAAACTGTTTCTATTCACAGAATATCGATCATTCCTCAAAATAGAATGTTTTTTTTAATAAATACGAATTTTTTTTCATGCGTCTTTTTTATCCGCAAGTTACATACAAACACCTTACTCTGAAATATATGTTAACTTATCCTGTTGTAGATAGACAGTTTTTTTATTATTATTATTTGTTTTTTCGGTTAAATACGCTATAATTGTTTCAACATGAATATGAAAGCAAAAATTGTGATCATTTAAGTTTCAATTAAATTAATTTAATATCACTGCTTTTAAAATACTAATTCAAATTGATATGAGAAAAAATTGACGTCAAGTAAAGGTAGCATTAACTCATTGCTTATAATAAAATATAGCATCAATAAATAGTTTAAAATTATCTACCTTTCATATCAGATTTACAATAATCCTAATAATATAATCAAAAACGATCGCTGGAAAAAGCCTTAATAGAACCTCAACTTCCATTCTAATCTAACATCTGAAATAATTAAATCGAAAACTGTAAGAAATAGAAAAAACTTCCATGGCCAGATATTTTTTCTAAAGTTGCCTAGTAAATGATAATAAATACAGTTCAATTATTTGCTCTTCAGGCGATAATTTTATGGATACTTTAGCGACCTAATTAGATTTTCCACAAAAAAACAAAAAAAAAGTGATTTTTCTTAATAAAAAATTTAAATCAAAACATTACAAACAAACAAATTACTAATAGCAATGTTTAAAAAATAATAATTCTATTTTTATACTCAATTCTAGGAACCAACATAAATTGCTCTATGTCGAAAATTCAATACATACACAGGTAGAAGAAAAACAATAATTGTTCTATGCAAAGTTTTGCAAAGAATAGATTTAGCCACCAAAGGTACTAACTTTTTAAAAATAATTATTAAGTTGTTCAATTAAATATTTAGAGTTAAAGCAAATGATAAAATATTGAAGTGGACAATAAAACTCTTTTCAGATATTAAAATTAAAGCAAACTATAAATTATTAAATTGAATATATTTTAAACTATATGTAATTAAAATTAAAGCAAGCGATGCAATTTTTAAATTTAAAATATTTTAATGTAATAATTTCTGCCGTAAAATGAAGATAAACAAGTCATGTGTATTTAACTCTTTATTTCGACAAATGGTTATTGACACAATTTAGTCGTTGATTAAAAACAATAGCCCCTGTAGTGGTTGATAATCCGATCGCCTTTTTTTCGGTCGGCATCAACCACCACAGTCTTGAAAGATGGGTTAATATTTTGATTTCGAACTTTCAATATGATTGTTGCGATCTCACACCTCAAATGATAAATATTATAGCTAAAAAGTGCGGGTTAATTTATTCAAAAGTAAAAGAGTGACTTGATTTCGCACAAACATACAAAGTTCATTCCTACTCTACTTGCTATAAACTAATCTTTACAAAAATGCAAAAACATTCTACAGTACAAGAGCGCTGCCAGCACCTTTCACGACAAAAAGTATAAAAAAAACGATTTTTGGACAAAAATCAAATTCAAATATTAAAATTTAATCAAGTGATAAAATATTACAGTAAACATTTAATTATTTAAACTGTTGATAACATTCCCTTCAGGTATAAAAATTAAAGCAAATTGTAAATTATTGCATGAAATATACCTTAAGAGATATGTAACTATTGTTGTAGTAAAAGAAGAAAGGAATAAAATAATTTTAGACATATATTATATATTAACCGTATCATATCTATGATTAGCTTCAATCATCGGAATCCAAACGCGAAAGAATGGTTAAATAAAAAAAAAAGGCATACCAATATGCAGGTGAACTTAAAATTAAATACATGAGAAAATGCGATAATCTGATAATTTGAAAATGTTCCTGTCTTATAACTTGATATTGCTTTCTTAATCTACATATTTTTCCAATTATGAAATCAATAAATAAACTAATTTTAATTGTTTAAATCTAATTTTTAATTTAAATCTAATTTTACAGCTTTATTTTTAATTTTTTGCATTAAACATTAAGTGGGCTTATACATTGGCTGGTGTACTTGGTTCATTCAGCTACTTGTCTCGTGATCTTAATAGAGTCAAATATTTGATACTATGAGCAGGCTTGATTAAAAATTTTATGGAATTTGAAAAATCGTATTTAAATTACTATACTTCAACAAACAGTTAGACAGAATAACATATAACATTTGAAATTTTGGGAAGTAAATCTGTCAGTAAATACCTAAATAATCAGAAAAAAGAACTTCGATAAAGTAAAATATTCTAAATACTATTGAGTCATAACTTTGTTGAACTGAGCTTTTTAAATAAACATATTCATTAAGAATGCAATACTTATAATTCAGGCTTAAGACACTATTGAATGTAACTAGAACTGCGCTCAACTATTTTGGTTGTATAACTAATTCTTAGAACATCTTCAAATTGGTGGAGAAAAGTTTCCAAAAAAACCCTTCTCGATATATTTATACATAAGTTACAAAATCAATTTCAGTTAGAAATATTATTTTAATATAATATCCATATGAAAGTTATTTAGAAATTTGGTATATTACAGCTTAAGATTTTCTATATTGTTCTATTACTACACAAGAGCTGGAAGCCTGCAATAAAAATATTTTTGTGTGCATTTTAAGTATACATAAGTATGCATAAGACTACAATTCAATTTGAATACCAAATTATTTTTATATTACAAGTTTGAATTCACTTTCATAAACAGAAGGAAAATTTATTCTGTCTTCTGTTTAAATCAAGAAGACTGCTAGAGAATTTTCCGGAATATTCCAAATTGCAGAAACAAAAAAATAGTTTAATACGAAAATCGTGAATAGTAAAATCGAAGTCGGTAATAAGGAAATAATGACAGAAGAGGAATAGGTGTGTAAGTTAATATATGCTTTCCACCAAATAAACTATTTCATGAAAAATGAAGCCTCCTGAAACAAGAAAGATTCCCTATTTTTGCGAAAAGAGGGGGAACAATATTTCTTTTTTTAAACAATAAAACTAATACGGTAAGAGTAAAGTTAGATGAAAATCAATTCAAACAAAGCATTCTCAATGCATCAGTATCGTTATGCAACCTTGCTTCTGTCCTTTATCAAAAGAAAATACTTATCTGAATTTCAGTCGCGATACCTCGTGCTATGATCAGAATGGAAAAGAATTTTAATTTAGAATAATATTTTTCCGCTAGAATTTACAAGTTATTCTAGCAAACCTACTTCCGTTTTAACCTCTTTTGTGAAATGTGGTGCGTTTTACAAAAGGAACTCAGTATTTACAAATTCAGTAACAAAAATCACGTATAAATTTGGAGCTCTTACAGGATTTTGAAATTTACTAGTACAGCATGGGAGGAATCAAAAATTCAGTTTAAATCTCTGAAATTTTTGAAGAATATAATAAAAAAAAATTCATGCATCACATTCAATTTTTTTATACTGTAATACGCAAAAATCACTTTCAAACTTAGAATTTAAGACAAAACAACCATTAAAGAGACGCGGGGAGGGGGGGCATAGAAGGAATTAAAATATTATTTATGTTTCTAATTCATAACATTTCATTTCAAGCATTCTTTTAAATTTATTAGAAAATAAAGAGCTTTTCACACGGTGTTTATTTTGTCGACAATCCCTCGCACCATTTGAGAACACCACTTCAATTCGATTTTAAAGCTCTTCGACCATCCGACGGAACCCCTTTCAGATATAAGGAATATTCTCTCCTATCCCCATTCCCACAGCTCCGCCGCCAGCTGACGACGGATCGGTTCTCATCTTATCCATCTCTTCCTCAGACGATCGAGAGTAGATATCCGCCAAACGATTAGAGCAGCTCGATGGAAGAGCAGCCCTCTTCACTTTCATCCGCAGAGGAATGCGCCTGAAACTGCACAGGTGTCGATTTCTGCCTTTGTCCATCCCCCACCCCTTGGGAGCACATCGACTAATTAAGTTTCCATCTTCTTCAGGAACGCACTGCTTTTCGCTGTAATCGAGTTGCTTGCCGCAGACGCATTAATTCCCAAAACACACGCGTACCTCTTCCTTGCTGACGCCCTAGTTAAATGGAGAACTTTTTTTTTTTTTTGTTTCACTTGGGTGAGAGATTGAGGAAGGAGAAGTTGCGGGGCCAAAATTGAAACAAATAGGGTGAGTTTTATTTAATTGTGGGAATTTGTCACCGTAGTGCAGTGTTCTTAGGCGATGGAAGTTGCTATTTGTCAGAGGAGCTTTTTTAACAAGGAACCTACGGCGAATTACCAAATAAACTGAGTAAGGATTAGCTGAAACACGTTATGTTTTCCTTAGAAAAAGCCTTCCCTTTTAAAATATAATTTCTCTCAAGATTTTCAATATATTGAAATAAAATCCACAACAAAAATTAAATCCTTTTAACGTAATTATTTTGTGATTTATATTCTAACTTGAATCTAAAATATATTATCGAGATCCTGAAGAAACAAAAATAATTTTTTAAAAAATATTGTGAAGGCACTGTTTTTGTCCAGCATTCCATTTTCTTATTTTGAATTTCTCCACGCCATGCAAACTAAATCTATTTAATAATGTTGTATGCCAGTATCGCTTTGTATTCCCTTTCCTTTTTTTATCTTCCTCTCCTTTCCATTTTCGTGCAAATCGAAGTAAAAAATAATTATAGAAAGAGTAGAAAATATTTCGCATTATATCGCAAAATATGATATTTTTATAAGTGTAATAATATTGGTCACATCTATATTCATGGCTGGGATCAGTGTTGGTTAAAAGATTGGAAAACAATTCTGAAAAGTTTTCCAATTAGAGAAATAACGCTATAAATTTGATTGTTTTTGTTATTACTCATGCATGAAAAGAAAAATATGGAATATGGATTTGATTAATACATCGTGAAGGAAGAGATAAAAATCATATTAGCGTAATTCTCATATAACAAAAAATTTTACAATTGCTCTATTTTATTAATAATTATAATCATATATATTTTTATAATAACCATTGCTCTATTTTATTAATAACCATTGCATTATGCCTAGTTAATAAATCAAATAGTATCAAATAAACGCAAATTGTGAAAGGTTCAATATCAAAAAGACCTTGAACTTTCTTCTCTACAAATACAAAATAAGCAAAGAAATTTTTATTTAAACTAATATTATATATCGGAAGTAACTAATATCAAGATATAAATAGAAAACTCTCTCTCTTACAATACTCTTCGTGAATTAATGTTTGTATTAATACACATACAAATATAGCCCCTTTTTGATGGTAAATAAATTGCTTTGTTTTCGTTTTATGTGAGAACAATAAATTCAAGATTCCAAAATTTAAAGATTTGTATAGTTCCTTGAGACTCTTAAAGATGCTACATTATATTTATATTGTGACGTTGGGCTATTCGCGATTTTCTTTTTACTAACCTTGGGGACCTTAATTGCGATTGATTGCATGAAAAAGCAATTTTTCCCAACTCAAATGAAAAACGATTACATTAATTAGATACAGGTGGAAATAAAGTGAAGTAATTCAGACATGGTGATATATAAGTAAAGAGAAATTTAGAGGATAGAGGAAGAGTGTGGTAAATCTGAGTATATTTCTAGCAAGAGACTAATAATATCAAGAGTAATTGCTGGCTGGCTATAGCTGTCGCAGAGAATTTGACAGATAAAAGCAACCTCAGTTGGAAGGGTTTTGGTAAGAGCGTATTATTTCAATTATATTTGAATTGGTGGGTTAATCTCAAGATCCAGAGAGAGCTATAACTCATTAAATATGATATTACAGTAATTGATAAGTAAATAGTTGAGTTGGAACTGACTGTGTCTCTGCATCAGTTATTGACTTTTAGAGTTAGTTGTATTTGATTACATTATGGTACAAGAGTCGGGTAGAAGTAATGTAACGCCACAATGTGATACAGCCAAATACTTTTTACCTAAAAATTATTAAGTTTCCCTAATGATGGAAATGCTTTGCAAACGCAATGTAACTAAGAAGAAATGGTAGTGTGAATAAATACGTGGGTAGTTCCAAAAGTACCCGTGTTAGGAGTGGAAAATGGGAAAGTGATAACTCAATTTAGTATAAATCATTGATCATTTTTTTCCTTTTTCGAAGAAGTTCAAGCGTATGGCACCTTATCTTCTTTAGCAGTCCTCGTCATACATTTTCCAACAGATCAGACCGTCTTCGCCTTCTATGCAGAAGATTCATCAGATGCAGTCTATTATTTTGATTGTTGCTTGGATTCCTATGTATAATGATGAATTCAGCTCTAATCGATTGAATAACTCGACACAAAAGAATGACGACAACTTGCCACGGCTACAATCAAATTTCGGTTTCATGGCAAACGGCTGCCAAATCACTACTAAACTATGAATCCATACCAAATTTATTTTTGAACAATTTAACAGATGAAAGCATACAATAGTAATATCAAGTTTTATTAGAAACGCAATATGTCGTTCTGATGAAGAAGTCTGAAGTGGGAGGTGCCGGCTCAGGTATCATTTTCGTCACTTGACAGAAACTAAAAATTACAAGGTCTGTAGCCAATAGTCTTCGTATTTCTTCTGCGGGTGACATTAATAAACAATCAATCAATCAAAAACTGTCATCAAAAACAATACTTTTTGCACTTCTCTCGTACAAAATGCTACGTCATATAACAATGAAGTTAAGAAAATAATCCAAAGTTACATTCATGACGCTGGCCAATAATTTTGTATTGTATAGAATAAGGTATAAAAATGTATACTCCTATGTATGTGTATATAAATATACTCCTATGTCTGCGTGAAACAACGCTCGATGAAAGATAATTTACAATTACAATTCTAATTCAACTTAATTTTCAGTTTTGAAGTCAAAAATTATACTTACTATCTATCATACAATCGAAAATTCCCAATACGTATTTTCTTTTGTTTTTCTTTATGGATAGATATCTTTATGCTACATCAAGACGCCAGTGGACTGATAATCCATTACATTCAGTCATAAATTTCAATCATTTAGCTAACACTAGGACGTCTCTTCCAGTACTTAGTGAAAAATCGATACCTAAACTACAGCCCACGTAATACTAGCTGTATTACATTGAGGAAAGTTTGGCCGTACCTAACTATTTTGAGTCGCCACAACAATAAAGAATTGACTTGTTTAAAAGCTTATCGAAAATTCGAAATTGATTGATCAGGAACCCACACGAAAAATTAAACAAAAAGTTGATTTTAGCTTATGCAATTATGGTGGTTCTTTGTTTTTCTTTTTTCGGGGTTTAATAAAGAAAGTAAATAGAAAGATTAAATCTATAGTGTGTTTCTAGAGATTAAAATTACATTCTAAAACCATGTAAGGAATAATTTAACACAAGAAAATTTTTAAAAATTTATTGTCGATGTGAGAAATGATATAATAATGTTTTACTAAATTTAAAAAAGCATTGAAAGCAATTAACAGAAGCATAATTCTCCTACAAACAAATTTTATTGGCTTTACTCCTCCAAAGAGGAAAAAAAGACTTTTAAACACAAAAGACTAATTAAGCTTTTTTTTTTCGAAGAACAACTTTTTCGTTTGAAGTTTTCTCTGTACCTACATTAAATGAGAAAAAAATTTCGTGGTGCATGTTGCTCTTTTGAATGAAAAAAAAAAATAGTTGGAAACATGATAAGATTAAATCTTCTTTTAAAATCAAGGTATTAAGAGATCAGAATTCTTGAATTAATTTATTTTCTGAGGAAGAGCATATCTTAGATGAATTTTTTCAACAATATCTTAGATAAATTCTTTCAATATACAAAAAAAAACTTCTCTTTGAAATAAAATTAGGGAAACAGAAAGGAAAAAAGGAAACACTAAATATTAACAAGCGATCTATTTTATTTCGTCATTCAATTTAAAGAACAGTTTTTTTAATTTGTTGTATTATAAAAGTATATAAATTTTCCTTTATTGTTTATAATGTTATTGATGCATATTAATCAATTTAGATTTAATTCTTTAGCTGTGACATTAATACTGTTTAGTATTTTTTTAAATAATTTCACTCGCCCTTCATCGATCTTTACAAATTTAAAAAAAAAGTACCATAAATAAAAATCCTGCAATTTATATGCCAATTAATAATTAGTGGCCGTGATGGAGCGCTAGTTAGCTGCGAGTTTTACCAACCCGGGTCCGATTCCTGGTGATTTCGGCTCGGGTAGTTGGTCATGGGTCAAACTCAGCCCTTGATCACTCCAGGGTCGATAAATGAGTAAGCAAGCTCGCTTGAGAAATTAACTGGGGGTTCAGCGTCTGGTTAGACCCTTGTCTTGGATACTAACTAGTAATTAGCACTAAAGCGTACCGAGGACATCCTGTTTGGACATTTTAGGCCAAGGTAAACTTTAGCCTTTAATTAATTATTCAATATTCAATTTTTTATCCAAGTCTTTCATATGTATCATAAAAAAGAGTCTATGAAATGACATTGTACTTCAGCGATTACTTTTTTCATTTTTTCCTGAACAAAATTCACTATAAAGACTCTAGAAATTTTGTAAAATTCTCTATTAAATATTATTCGAGCATATGTATAAAAAACAAAATGCAGTTACTTAGTTATAAGTAAACGCATGCACGTTTCTACTCTATTTCGTGGGTCGTCTTAAAGGAGCGAGATCTGTTGAACTAATCGATTTAGTCAACATTTACAACATCAGACAGGGGCACAGGATGCTTTATGCTTAGTGTCCGATAATCTGATTAGATAAAAGTCTGCCGAAGGCTGTTTCGCTGTGCATGGTTCATAAAGAGTGTCGTAAAGCTTCGTTGAGTAAAAAAATAAATTAAACTAGATTCCAACCTTCTTCGGTTGTCGTGGCAGCATCTGGGATTCTGCTTGGATTGCTTGGCTCCACAGTAGTAGCTTCGATTTGCTCTTCATTCTTGGGTGCTTGTTCACTGTCACTCCTGTGGGTTAAATAAAAGTTTTCAAAAAAGAAATAATAAAATTCAAAAGAATTTCTTTGAATTTACTTATCTTTATTTTACATTTATATCAAGCAAAATATTTCCTAGGTTACTCAGAAGTACAAGTTAAACTAGATTTTTGTTTCTGAAAAGATTTTCAGCTCTGGAAATATTTATATTATGTCATAATTACGTAAAATTGAAGCAATTGGAGTAGCAATGAGTTGTGCATTATTATTGTTTTTATTTTTAAAAGAATTCCTTTCATAAATCATTAGACAATAGAATTTTCTGCTTCTTGTAACTTACTAATGACGAAGCATTTAAATTACTTTAAAATATGAACAAAAAAACGCTTTATTTTCTTCAATTTATCGATATCAGACAGTTTATTTATCTTATCTAAATGAAATCACTTCATTACAAATATATCTAATATATAAATTAAAGGAAGCAATTTAATTTTATCGAAAAAAATTATTATTATTATTATTATTGATATTTTTATTTATTCTTTATCAATTTAACTTTCTTTAAATTCCCCCCACACACATATTTGAACTCCTTGGTACCATAAAACACGAATAAAAAAAATACAAACTACTCTGCTTATAGAAAAATTTTATATTTAAGATAATAATATGGATGTTTTAAACATTATTTTTTAAAAAATCAACTACACTTCTTATTTTTTTGAAAAAAAAATGGATTCAAACCTTAAGCGTAGGAAAAAACTTCTTTTACATTAACTCAACGTTTTTTTAAAGGGGGAATCTAATATCAAATTTATGGAGCTCGCTATTCTGTCTTTAAGACCTATATTTGCGATCCATTTTTAATTCGTTAGTGTTAAGTTAATACGATAGAATTCCTACTTTCCTCTACTAATTTAGAGTATTTTATTTATCTGAATACAATAAAGTGAATTAGAAAAAGCAAAAAATTTTGAAAGTTTGAGAGAAACTGTTTTCGTCATTTTTTTGCTCCCTCGGATGCACTTTACGACATTCAAATATATTTATTTAGTCTAGATTTGAAGAGGAATATAAATGTTTATACTTTTCCTCCGATTCTTAAAAATATTTTTTAAATACGAAAACCACAAATATATCCTTCAAAATAGATTTTTAAAACAAATCTTTCAAAGATTTTAGAAAAATTGCAATTTTACAAAAGCTTTCATTTTTTATAATTAGTATTATTCTTTCAGAAGCACTTTATTCTATTCAAATAAATACAATTAATCTAGAGTTGAGGAGGAGTATAAACGTTCCATAGGATTAATATTACATGTTTGGGAATTCAAAATAGCTCGTAAATTCTATTCTTCTTATTCTACTATGACAGAAGATGATGTTTGTATTGAAGGAAATGTTGTCTCGTAATTGTAAATCTTATTTTGACATACTTTACACATTTCTTAAGTATTATCATTATGATTATCATTTACATTAGAAATCTCCATATTGGGGGGAAAGTTTTTTTTTTTATTTTTACAACTAAGGAATAAAAGCCATTCTTACAAATGTACATTATTTGAATTTTCTTTCAACATTAAAAAAAATTAGCTAATTTCAAACTAATAGAAAAGACTAAATGAAAAAGTAAATAGAGGTAAAAGAAATCATCCTCACTTTTTTTTCCCTTTTTATCCCCCAACTGCTCTTTCCCCCTCCCCTTTTGCAAATGAATAAAAAAAAAGGACTCCGAAAAGAACAGATTTCAGAACAGCTCATTTAATTGAATCGTTAGGATTAAATGTATTAGCCTCCAACGAGAAACGATTTAATTTGTTTCTTTGCCGATTACCCGAAAAAGCATTTAGAAGAAGATGAAAAAAGAAAAACAAATTCCACGTGAATACTTCCATGATATAAAAATAAGACTCAGATTTTTATTCCACTCATTTATCATTCGTTATCCTTGGGGAAAAAAAGCGAGAGAAAATTAGAAGGAAGAGAGAAGAAGAGAATATGTTTTTTCGAAAGAGCTGTACTAAAAACTTCAGTATACTTACGACTGTGCTTCGGCAAGAGATTCCTTGCTGTGATAACTCTTCGACTTTTTCCCCCTGCAAAACACACGCAAGCATTAGGGAAATCATTTTTCACAAACTCAGCACGCTCCTCTTTTTACACGAAATATTAAAGCTTCTTCAGTAATCTTTTCGAGCCACGCCTTAAGGAAGGAGAGCCGTTCGTCTCGGAACACATTTATTTAGGAAATAATCGTTTGGTAAAAGAGAGGGGTCGTTCGTTTGGAATGATTCGCAAATTATTTCACTTCAGATGTTTTCAAAAAGATTATTATTGATATTTTAAATATAAATATTTTCTGAGATTATTGGCTGTGAAATAAATTTTCGAATAGAAGTTTTTTTCTCGAATTGTGTGCAGTATTTCAGATTGTTAAAACTAGATGATTGTGAGATGAAAATTATTTTAACTACACCCTCGAAAACGAATTTCATTCCTTTTAAACAACTTAAATAATATTTTATTCTTTTAAATTCGTCGTCATCAGATTATATAACAAAAAGCTAAGGGAGAATGTTATGTAAATGGATTCAATTTTACACATAATTTGAAATAAAACAAAATAATCATATTTTATTTTTAAAGAATTAATGCATTAACCAAAGCTGAAAATTTCTTTAATAAATACGAGTTAATAAAAAAAATGTCTAATATATTCAGAGTAGTTTTTATATATTGAACAAATATCAAATTTTAAATTTTCATGCCAAAATGGGTAATCAAATGAATCATAATTCATAAAATAAAGAAGTCTTTCAAAATTATTTTTTTAAAATTCCAATTTATATATGAAGACACATTTGGAAAATAAAAGTTTCCAGAATACGTAATAAAATCCAATTTTCCAATTATCTCAGAGTTTTTAGTCTCATCAAACTAGAATTGTCCAGAACAGCTGTTACATCAAACTGAAATAATCTAGAACAGCTGTCTGAAACGATGCATGTATGCGTGCCACATTTGATATTAAATTTAATAGCTATCTAGACGTGTACCTACTTTGATTATCTATTTTCTGTTCACCCTTTCTAATTCTTTTAAATATATTTTCATTAAAATACCATTAATATAAATATTTCACATACCAATAAAAATAATCAATGCTGACCTAAAAGTTATAAAATATCTTATATTATAATTTCCTAATTATAAAATGTCTTGCAATATATGGATCATCTGAACTATTAACACATATATTTTTTAGGAGAGTAAAATAATGCTAAAAAGTTTTTTCATAAACAAGGAAAATAGTAAATCCTATTGATTTTAAAATGGAACTGAATATTTCAGACTAAAAATCGTTCAAAAAACTTGGGATAAAATAATGAATCAAAGAAGCAATTCATTATGCTTCCAAAAACTAATTCATTCTGGTTTCTAGATGTCAGTCATTGATAAACTATGTTTAATATGAGAGGGCTGGAGAGACTTTTTTAAAAAATATTTTCTGAAACGATACTTACCAAAATCCCACCATCGGTATTTTTCTATGTGTCCTTCTTTAAGACCACATATTTTTACAAACGTATTGGGAGTTTCCTTATTCCTGTACGATAAATAGAAATCGGACGTGTACGAATCCAGTTGCTACTTCTATATTCGATGAAAATCTTTCTCCTCCTAACACTGCTTTCACAGACAAACAAGTAGTATTCCGCAAGTGCTGAGTCTGGATTACAGAGAGAATGTTCAAGTGTTGTCCAGGAAAGTTTCTTTAATTTTTCTTGCATTACACTTGCTGGGTGGAGTCTTGTAATGTTTTAAAGAAGATGGACATCGCAATGAGCTATATTTTTTTTGAACCAACATACTGCTGCAACCATTTCCAAAAGTTTTCAGTAGTATACTGTTTTGACTGTAAGTCGATCGTGAAGGAAGCAGACGTACACAATACCCTGTAACCCCCCCTCCCCCCAAAAAAAATAACTAGAACTTTTCCAGCAGATAACCTTTTTGCTTTTAGTGGAGCAGTTTCATAGTTTGTGCGCCCTTCCATACTGGACGGCTTTGTAAGAAGGCTAGCAACTAAATAAATGAACATAAGAAGAATAAAACAATAACAAGTGATTATTTAAACTTTAGATAAATTATCAAGATTGCTATGGCAAAGTGTATTGAAATTATATGCGACTATTCAAAAAATCTTGTTTATATTTGATCTGCCTGTTTGCAAAGCCTTCATATGCTTCTCTTTTATAACATTTTTTTTTTTCATTACCTATCTCATCACTCGACCGTAGCTCAAAGTTATGAGGTCCGTTGCTTGTACCCTTCATATTGCTTATGGGGCGATATTCGTTCAAATCAAATTAAGGTCTTAAGGTTATTAAGGTTAAGGACAAAAAAAATATGAATAAAAAATTTATTCTCATAAATAATATGTTTAAACAAAAATAACACCGATAAAAAAAGAGTTTTTTGAACATAGGTTATCTTTCAAACTTCATATTTAGCGTAACATAAATTTTATATCTTAAACTTTAAAAGCATAAGGGGACGTTGAGTCATATTGAATTTATTTAGTAATTAGTTTTAATAATTTATTTAAACGTTTATTTGACGTTTGTTAAATTTATTATCAAAAATAAATACGTATAAATTTTTTAGCTCAATTAAGCATTGGATTTCGTGGAAAATTTAATTCTTTAAATAATTAGTTTTAATCAATTAATTTTTACTAGTTATAATTAAATTATCGTATTGTCGTTCAAAACAATTGTATATAGAAAATTTCAGCTCAATTGAGAGCTTTAAAATTTGAGTAAAAACTTTTAAAGTATTGACCCTGACATAAAACCCATCAAAAACCATAAACCCATTAAAATAAAGAAAACCCATTAAAAATCATAAGATATTGGATAGATTAATTTAATTATCATTTTATTATCTAGACAGGAATAAATATCCCACGTGAAATTAACGACTAGTTTTTAGTCTGGAAGAGCTTCGTAGTTCAAAAGTAGAAAATTAGAAATTCAGTCACTAGAACAATTTATTTCTAGGCATGTAACTTTTTAAATTCAATCTGAACAAAAATATTTAGAACCGATTTTATTCACCGTTTTATTCATGTAATTTGATATGTCATTTTGAGGGGACAAAATGTATGACTTAAAGTGTAATATCCCCGCTTTGGTACTTAGGAGCTGATCCATCGAAACTCACCGAGTTGAAGGGAGAAATGCGTGAGAATCCCAAACAAAAGTACTATGTTCCAACAATAAGAAATAATTTTTGCTAGGGTAGTTAAAAAGTACCTTTTTTTGACGACAGATGATGTTTCTAAATTAAGTTGTCGTTACTATAGTGCTCTGTCAAATGTTAAATGGCACTAAAATAAATTTCTTGCTCATCCATTGGTTAGTTTTGATTTGAAATCCATTTGTTGACAAATAAAGGTTTGATGGCTGCCGCGTCTTATTGTCACCGTCGACAAAACCTAGATTCCTCATTATGCACCGGAAGCCAGCAACAATCAAAACAATGAATTGTGTAATATCCGACTACTGTTGGCGATGGGTAAGAGAGGGCTTGACGCATCTGCTGGTGCAGATGGGTTGCCTTCTGTAAGAGACAGGCGAACGTTCGTCCTCAGATGAGTAAGAGTTCAGTAAACAGCTCTGATTTTAGTGAAAAACATCGCAGTTATTGAAAGATTTGCTTAATTTTTATGTGAATACTAATATACATATTCTTTACAAACACCGATGTCTTTATTTCGAAGAAAAATGGGAAACATTACAACTCGCGTCCTTTTTCGAGAACCAGAGAAACATCACAAGTTGCTGCCGGTGAATCACTTTCAAGGATGGTGAAGACCATTTCATCGGTGGAAAAATTATTGTAATAACTTTGCGCAAGGAAAGGCATCCTACTCGCAGACTTCTTAGATAAAGAAAAACAATCAATGAGCAATACTGCAGTTAGTTACCCCGTTCTCATTTCGCATTTATAACACAGATACTTTTTTGAGGTCCTTCAATTGATTACCATTCCTTTTGACCGGTGCAAGTGGGACCAATGCCCATCCTAGTCTTCTATTTCAATTATATAACACTCGTGTTCTCATCGCTGCCATCTCAAAAGATTTCCTGACACTTTCCCATGACCAGCATCATTGCCAGACCTGTCATCCATAGAAGACTTACGGGATGTAATTGGCTGTCCTGTTAATACCCCACGGCTTCCGCAAAATTTGTAAGATCTGCACGATAAAGTTCAATTCCCACAGGAGGAGTTGAGTCAAGACATCGTTAAGAGCACCTACGATTCCATGCCACGACCTCCGGTAGAATGCATTAGAAATAGATGCTTTCCAACATCTTATTGAGAGTTGTACTGATTTTGTATTTTGACCAGTAGTTTTTATCATACCCATACTCAGTTTTTAATCATTTGTTCCTGGCGGTGAATACTAACTTACTATCAAATAACATTTCAATCTGACTATTCCTTCTAAGTGCAACTTTTTAGGAGGAGTGTGTCACTATTGCAGTATATATATTCATCTATCTCCGAAACGCAATGGATTTCAACGTAGAGCGTTTTCTATATCTTATATTTGATCCTTTCCCTTTAAATATCTATTACAGAAATTTTAAATTTAATTTTTAGATATTTACTGATTATTATTAAGCAATGTAAATTATATTCTACGAAATTATATGATTCGTTAGTGCCAAAAATTCATCGAATTAGTCGAACCTAAGACTAAAAACAAAACAATATCAACTATTCATTCTAAATATGTTTGATAAATTATTAATTCTTCGGTTGAAAAACTTTCAGAGAGTGTTCAGTGTTCACGATATAAAATTATTTTTCTTTCAAAAACTTCAATAAGGAGATTTGTTTTCCCTACATTTTAACTTTGTCTTATTTACCAATAGTTCTTCCTATAAAGAACGCTAGAAAAACACGTATCAGTTAGTGTGAAACTCGTGTTTGATTTCAAAACGCCATTTCTTTTAGAATCTTTCATGGGTCACTTAACGCGGCTGTGCATCAAATATTTTTCGGTACGCTTTCGAGATTTTCGTCTACTTGATAAAATACCTTGTTTTGAAGTAGTTTGCCTATTACAGATAATAAAATTCACCAACCCGGGGAAAATATATTCCATTCGAAAAATATATTTGACAAAAAATTATTTCACTTCCATTTGGAAGTACGTCCAACGATATAATTTCCATTAAATTTGGTTGTTGCTGTAAAAAAATGAACTTGTGTGGAGACGAATTATTGTTGGTAATAAACTGATAATGGCCCACCCGTGGCATTGATATGATTGCGATGAAACAGAACAATTTTTCTCCCAAAGCCGATAGTTCTTCGCGTGAGATTTTGGTATTTTACCGAAACGTGACTTAAGCTGCATATATTTCAGCCTTTTTAAATATTTATTCTCTAATTCGATAGCAAAAGTAATAAAAATGGGGAAATCGATTGTTTTCTTTTCAAGGCGAAATGCCGAAATTCAATAAAAAATCAATACATAGTTTCATATATTGTATACAGAATAACATTATAGATTTTAGATGGAGAAAGATAGCTAAAGATTCGAATAGGAATTTACTTTGTTACAATCTGCAGTTCTTAATTTGTAGATTTTACTCGTAAATTTGAGAATTAAATGAATAGTAACTTTAAATATTGACGCCACTTTAGAGCGCTCCTACCTTGTTGGTTGACAGACAAAAAAAAATAATAAAACTCGTAAAATGTTTTTAAAAGAAAAATATCATGTGATTATATTTCAGTTATATTATTTATAAAATAATATATCATCCTCCCCCTTCATGACACCTTTTAGTATCATTATATAACTTAGTTTCCGTAAAACTTTTTTTTTGTATAAAGTAATGTCAACAGATTTATAAAATCATTTGGAAATATAATGTATTATTTGCATTTTTATAATATTGCATACTGTTGTATATATATATATTTATAGTAAATATTTCTGGAACACTGCAATTAGTGAAATATATATATATATATAAAATAAAAAAAAATCCATTAAAAAAATATTTAAAAATGTTGCCGTGGTTTCGATTATCTCCTACATTGTTAGGATTATTGATATTTAATTTAATATTTTTCGGCTGAAATTCATTTCAGGATAATTCATCGGTAAGTTTTGTTCGATCTTGTATATAATAAAAACATTACATTTATATTTCATCAAAAATAAGAATTTTGATTCCTTCGTATTTCGTAAAATTAAATTTAAAATATTAGCTAGAAATAAGTGTTAAGATTAATCAGATAAAATATAATAAATCTAAATAAGAAAATGATCAAAAGTTTTTCTCGTAGATCCCTTTTCTTAAAATTAATCATAAAATATAATTTAGTAGTTATATGAAGTTAATAAAATCAGTTAAAGAAACTGATAATGCTTTCAAGATGTAGTTCCAAAACACAAAAATATTTTTTAAAGTTAGAATATTTTAGAAGGAACCTTACTTTGTGCAGATTTTAATAGATTTAAAAAAAAAAAGTATTGAAAATTCCTTCAAAAGTATAAAATAAAAAGGAAACCCCAGCAAAAATATAAAATAAGCAATAGCTGAATACAGAAAACTAAAAATCAGTAAAAATAAATAAAAATTTGTTGAAAAAGGAATCAATAAAAATATAAAACACTAAGACGGAATTTCAATCTCTTTCTCCAACATTTTATTTACACGTTTTCTATCAAACATGGCCAAAGGATGGATTAATTGATTGATCAATTGTTTATTAACGTCGCACTTAGGAATGGCACGAGGGGTATTGTTGACAGACCTCATAATTTTGAACCTCGGTCAAGTAATCAGAACGACTCCTGATCAGGTACTTCACTCTTATAACTAACACGCGTTCCCAATGTAAGTTCACCGAGGCTCAACTAAGTTAAAATCTTTGTATTTTTTCATCTTTCTTAATAAAATTAATAAAAATTTTTGAATACTTAAAAAAATATTACTACTTTGTCGAATGCATTAACCAACTAACATTAATATGTATAAAAAAAACTAAGTTCAGCAAACAAAATGAAAAATATTGTAAAATCATATAAAAAATATCTTTAAAACAAAAATATCAAAATGAAGTATAGAGACGGCAATTATGTCTTGGGATGATGCAGTAAAAGCTCCTATTGGTGGCTGTCTGCCTTTTTTTTTTTTTGATGAGGTGAATTTTCATTAATAACTTTGCGGATGCCGGTTGCCATCTTATATCTTGTAAAGGATTAAATGTAAATATTAAATAAATGCAATACAAATATTTTTAATAATCGTAAATATTACTTTGTAATTTATTGTTGAAATCACATTTGCTCAAATGTAACTTTTTTTTTTTTTTGCTTTGCCGTATGGGCCTCTTAATCTCCATCCATACCTTGTGACTCAATTTCGGCTTCATCAGCCCAGAACTGCGTATTCGAGTTAAGTGTATAAAAATACTGGCGTTTAAAAAGAGAAAAAGTTTACTTTAAGAACTTAAATGTACATTAAAAGTTGTTTATAAAGTGGAGTTTTATATAAATAGAATTCTAATTTTTGAAAAGCGAAAGCTAGAGTTAGTGAATGAAATGATTCGGCGTTGATATTGTAATTAAACTTGCAAAAAAACCAAATACCATGAAAGTCTCAATAACAATCTGATATCGCAACAAATCCTTTACCTGCATTTTATAACGTAGTCTCACTTATGAGACTACAGCTAAATACCGAACATATTAAGGCGGCGAAGAAAACCGAACATCTAGACGCATACCGCATCTTGGCCTACCTTCTCCCAGATTTCATTGATATGTTTACTATTAAATATGCCAGAAGGATGGAGGTTGATAAATATGATACTCACTGCCAGGAGATGCCGATTCCCCGAGAAGCGGACTGAATTCTCTCGCGCAGGGACCTCTGTCTGGTAGGCGTCGACATCTCAGGGGCCCATCACTGCTCCCCTTGGCCCTAAGAGAGAAAAATAGAAACAAAACTTCACTTCGAAATACGAACAACACTTTACTGTATTGAAAAAAATATGTATGAAAACAAGCAACAAACACGAGACTAGCACACGAGAGATTAAAACAAGCTCAGTTAAGTATCTGACGTAATCGATTCTTGTTGTTATCAGAAGGTTTTTAAATAATTTGGAAAGTTTGCAAACTATTTTATCGGGATATTGAATTTTCTGAATCTAGATAAGGTTTGCATAACACTACTCAGACAAGACTTTCAAAATCTAAGGTCAGACAGATTTATACTTATTTTGTTTTGCAAATCTTAAGAAGTTTTTAAAATTTTTATATGATCACTAAGAGAAATTTTAAACTCGTGATGCTTGAAAACATCAGTGGGGTTTTTTTTATGATATAGGGTGACTTAATTTCCATAGAAACTTATTAATTACACAATTGAATAAATATGTTATGTTACATTCTACTTAGTTTAATCACAGTATTCAACAATTTTTAATAAGTAATTAGTAGAAATTAGTAGAAATATGTGCAAATGTGGAGTGAGGAACAAAAAATTTTCATTGACTTGTGAACCACTTTGATTGGATTGAAAGCAATAGATTCTTAAAAATATTTAAAATTCTCTGGTATTTACATTTATAAAATTAAAATTAAATTTACAAATTTCAAATTAAAACTTAAATTAAACCCAAACTCATTTAAAGATCTAATTTATGTTTAAAAAAAAAAAAAAAAAAAAAAAAACATGAATTTATATTCAAAAATGTTTTTTTTAAAAACTTTAAAAGTTACAAGCAAAATGTATACGTTGTAACATTTACATTGATTAATGTTACATTGATAAATGTAACATTTACGTTGATTGCTACTTTCTATATGCGAGGGAAAATGCCCTTATTCATTTCATTCGCCCCATACACTTCCTCACTTTTTATGACTGTGAGGATTTTATTTCATCAGATTTTATAAGATGAAAATATTCGGAAAATCACCAAAATATAAAAAAAAAATTATTTCAGTTAAATTCATTTTTAATTAATTTTTTATAAATGTATATTTATTTGATAAAAAATTTTATTAAAAATTACATACTTTGTGTTAATTTTTAATATTATACTATCTTATTTGTCCTTAAAGTTTGTGTTATTATGTATTTTAAATTAATTTTGCTGTACTGGCAATTTATAAAATAAGGAAAAATTTATCCCAATGATTTGACACACAAATATCCAAGTCATTTCAATTACTAAATGATAATTTAGTAATTTCAGTAATTTTTAACAAGAATAAGAACTAAAATATGCATTTAAAATAATTATGAAATATTATTTTAAGACCTAAGCTGATGTCTCTTAAAATGTACATTTAACGGTGAAAACAAAATATTAAGCTTATGAATACCCCAAAAAAACTAAAGAAAATTAAATGCATCAATAAAGAATTTATGCCTTTTCAAAATATGTACGAATTTATACAACCAAATAAGATGTTCATTTTTTGGACTTGTATAAATTTGTTAGATCTTCTATTCCAAAAACATATCAATTAACTTTAATCCCAAACGTATTAATTTGAATTCAAATAGCCTACAGTTACAAAAATTAGAAACAGGGTATTAGTGTTTAAGCCTTGTAGACGATATACACTTAGTTTTAGGTGCCCTTAATCCATTCTAACATGTTTTACTCGAACAAAGTACTATTTTTAGGGACGTAGAAAAAATATAAAGACCTTAAAGTGGGATTATCTACCTGGTAGTACCAATGCCTTTGAGCGGAAAACTTCTTCCGACAAACTTTTCCCTCGGGGACAAGTACCTTCGAAGTCGAGTAAAATGCCAAATATCACCCAAGGGAAAACCAAAATTTCTGTCCTTAGTTTTAATACGATTTTCGATCAATAAATGTAAATGTCAAGCTGGTATTTTTATGTCATAGATAAAAAGGAATAAATCGATTAGGAGTTTTTCGTTAGGTTCCTATTTAATATTAAATGGCTTAACTTAAAAGCTTCTTTGTTTGTATTTTTTGCGTAATAATACGCGTGCATTAAAATTCTGTTTGCTCTGCGCTTGAAATGTGTCGCCGAAATTGTTTGCTTTTCTCTAAAGTAACAAAAAAGCAATTTCGTGATTAAAGCTTTAAATTGGATTAGTTTTATTCTCTTTTTATTTATTTTTTTGTTTTGATCAGTGTTGATTTTATTTACCATTTTTAACTGAAGGGTTGTTAAAAAGCTTTATCAATATACAAAACGTCAAGCCACGCTCATCTACAAAATAGCTGAGCACATACAGCCATTTGTGAACGATTTTTTCGCACTTCTTTCTAAAATAAATTTTCAAAAAAATTTAATTTTTATTTTTCTGTCATAACTAAAAATAAACCTTCTACTTATTTACATGTTAGAAGATTCTCATTCTCATAATGAATAAATTTACCTTACCATTATTTTATTTTTCGGGGGGGGGGGGGGGGGGAAAAAAATTATATTATAATGTTTAATATGATGAATGTTAATCACAGAAATGAAATAAGGTTAGAGCCATTACGATATAAAAGGATTATTCTCCAGAGTATAGAGATCATTTTGAGAATGAAAAAGCAAATATGGAGAGAGCACCATATCACCCACTTACATTAAAACTTCTAAATATCTACACTAAAAATCACTATTTTCTCTACTGAAATTCTCCAATGTCTTTATATTTATCCATTGTGATAAAGATATATTTAAACTTTAAAATCAAATCTTGTAAAAAATTTACCGATGAGATTAAAATGTATTGATGCTAGAAAAGTTCAAATAATTTTTAGCCATATTTCAAATTACAGCAATGCAACATAATTTTTTAATTATTGTATGTTTTTTTATAGTAAATATAGTTAATATACATAATAAAAATATATAATTTTAAAATAATGCTAATTAATTTAATGAATGATTTGTCTGTTAATAAATTGAGAACTTAATCAAATATTAAAATGAGAAATTTCACTTATTTGGGTAACTCTAAAAATACGACTTCAAATCAATAGATCCGATTCAAATAGACTTTTAACAATGCAGTCCGAGTCAAGTGTGTACTCTTAGTATATCGCCTCACAATTAATGGAATCAGTATAGTGTTTCTATGAATCTCTCTAATTCCTCCATCTCTTTTTTCCTATTCATTACACTTCTTATTTTATAGACTAATTTACATGCGTCATGTTTTTTCAAAAATCGCTCATACCGTTCATCTCATCGTAGGAAAATAATTCTTAAGTTTAATTAAAGAGAAATGCACATGAGAACCCATTACAAAGTTAGTTTCCTGAGTAATTGAAATACATAACTACTTAACTCTTAAACCAAGAAACTTGAAATCTTTTATTTAGATTTAACTTCGATTTTACATGGATTGTGTGTAATTCGAACCATGCAAGGACAAAGAAGAGAAAGAAAAAAGGTTTAAAAAATCTACTTCGGTACAAGAAAAGTTAACTATCATAAGGGCTTAAAGATAATTCACATATTTTCTGAAAAGTAGAACAACCAAATCTGAAAAGAGCAAAAAAAAAAATACTTCTACATAAAAGTTCTTCAAAATTTATGTCTAAACTGATATCTTGTTAAGACATTCAATTTGGAAATTTCAAATCGTGTCTTGTAAGACCTCGTTCACACTGATTAATCGGAATCGAAACCGATTCGGAATATCGAAAATGCGGATTAACCGCAGAATGGAAAACAAAGAAGTTAAGTAATATACTGACTGAAAATGTTATTTATGCTGAGAAAATCGAGTATAAGAAGACAAAGACGTCACCTTAATGAACAATAGAAGGGCGCAGAAAGTTGTTTTGGTGCATTCTCCAATTAGAACAGTGCGCCATTTGTCACTGGGAACAAGAGGTATATCTGAGAATTTGTTGACTTGTTGCATAGAACATTTACAAGGTTCCCCTCCCTTTTTCTTTCATATATTCATAGCTGTTGGAAATTTTTAGTAAAGAAATTTCTTTTTCAAAATACGTGGATGAATAAATAAATACTGTTAAGTAAATTTGCAGATCGCTTTTCAAATTAAATAAAATTCTTCGTGAAAACTGATCCGCGTTATCCCCTGATCCGAAGCAACGAGGGACTTCAGTAACTTAAAAGTCTTTACGTATTCATATGTATAGACGATTCGGACTTTTTAGAATAAAAGTAACATAATTAAGTTCTTAAAACGCAACATTGAACTGGCTTAATTAAATTGAATCGAATTTTATATGTTTTCATCGTTTTTATATCACATGCATTTTCTTCGTCTCTTACACTGCTAATATATCGGAATCATGATAATAATGTACAAAGAGTTACTCAATATGCTTATGATCTAGGCATCTGTTGACTATGGAATTTAATAACAATAGTATTTATGAAAGAACACGAGACGGAAAAAATCAAATTTAAGAAGAAAAAAAGGGGATAAGAAATGCGATTAACAGCAGAAAAAAATATTCAAATTGGATATACTCTTTATTAAAAGCCAAATAATTCAATTATCCTTATCAAATAATATCAGATTAAGAAAACGCGCACGCGTGTGTGTGTCAAATTATTCATTTAACATTTAAACATACTAAGAAATTTTATGAAAACATTAATTTAGATTTCAAATCATATGGATCAATACAAATATATGAATGAGAAACAACAAAAACTTTCTTTCAAAAAATATATGTATACAATGAAAACATATATCAAAGATCATTCACACAGAATTTTGATGTTCCAACTCAAATTAGAGAGTTTACCATTTTGCTATAGTATGCACCCTTAATTAAGAATTCTTGAACTTTAATATCAGATAAGAAACATTTTTAAATAAATTAATAAGCAAATTAAAATTATGCAAATGCGTCGCTTTATTAAAATAAATGTTCCTTTAAAAAGAATTAAATCACCAGTTGCTTAATTGCCTATGAACCTACATGTTAGGCGATGAGAAGCATCAGCTAAGACCCTTCCATTAGTTTAGTCTAAATTAGATAAACTGTCATTGATTCTAAAAATTTTAAGTTGTATGACTATTTCAAGAAACTCAACTAGTATAATAAAAAAAGTCACAATTTCTGTAAAAAGGAACAGCTTAATAGGTGGAGAAAATAAAGTTTCACATAAGTTTGGATCCCTCTAAAATACAATTGTATAAAAGACTGGAGGTTTTTGATCATTATATATAATTAAAACTTAAAAAAAGATACTTAAAAAGTGCTCTTCCTCCCCCCCCCCGTAGTAGGAAAGAGTGAGGAGCTAATTCAAGTGATTTACTTGTCATTTAACAGTGTTTAGAATTACAGGGTCTGCCTTAAATAGCATGTTGCTTTCTAATGTAACATTGACCAAATTAAATGCAGCTAATTTTTCTCTAAAAAGGGTAAATATATATTTTTAATTGAAATTTATACTCAAAACTATTGTCTCATGATGGTTATGTGGCGCCACAGTAACCAAGAGATTATGGTCGAGAGCTCGCACCTGGCATTCTCTTCATCCAATCGCGGTTTTCAATCTTGATTCCTTTAAAGACCTCCCATGTAGCCTTCTCCTACGTTATTCTATAACCTGTGTGTTAAATATGACGAGGCTCTGAATCCTCCCAAGGTTGATGCGGTGTGGAAGTCTGGAGAGTGGGGTGCCAATTCAGGAGTCATCCTCGTCATCAGTCCGATCTCAAAATTACGAGGTCCGTCAAAACTAGCCTTCATATTGTTTCTAAATGCGACATTAATAATCAGGGCTCCAATCCACCGGATTTAATGCAATTACTAAGTTATGAGAACATTTTAAAAAACTATTCGTTGAAGAATTGTATCTATTATGATTAATTGATTGTTTATTGAAATCGCACTAAGAAGAAACACTAGGGTTATTGGCGATGGATCTCGTAATTTTGTGCCTTGCTCAAGTGCTAACGATACTTGAACGGTCATCTCCTTCTCCTAACTTCTACGCCACGGCCAATAGAAGGACTTGGAACCTCGAAAGATTTAACGTGCACCAGCCCCGCTAGATGGCGGGTATATAGTAGCATCAAGCTTCAAAAAAATCTACGATTTAATGGATACGATGATAGCCGCGAGTTCGCGACATGACCATTAAGCTACCTCGGCCTATATAACTCTTATAAAGCAGAATTAATTAGAAGAAAATAGTGATATAAAAAACATTCTAAAACCACTGTTAAAAACACATTGTAAGAAACATTATTTCAAGCCATACAAACTATGATAATGAAATAGAAGTTTTAAGTTAGCTCCTTTATTTTAGAAATTGTAGTTAAAACTTCGAAATTAACGATTAAGTATTATAAACAGTAAAATGACTTATTTTTAAATCAATTAATAAAAGATTAAATATTCCAGTGTTTGAAAGTAACATAAATTTGAACTTAAAGTTTTCAGAATATTTTTTCTACAAGAAATTTCGCTTGATTATAACTTAAAGCGAATTTTTCTTCGCAATTGCTAAGCTGCTTCAAACACAAATATTTCACCTTATAATGATATCAATAACAGAAGAATGCAAAGAGCCCAGGTCCATTCAATAACATGTTTGGGAGAAGCGCCATTAACGATCGAGATAGCGATATTGCTTTGATACTCTTTTAAGATTATCAACTTTTTTTCTTTCATTTTCTTCGGAAAACGAGTGCTTGCTTCATATCCTCCCCATGCTTTTGCTATCGGAATAAAGCAATTGAACTTCCTCCTCGTGTGCTGCGTGAATATAAATCACTTTTTCTTTTAAATTTCTTTCAAGAAGTATACAGGGTGAACCTAAAGTTATGATGTTGGGTTATTCGTTGTTTTCTCTTCACTAATCCCAGAGACTTTATGGTAATTTGAATTGCATACAATTACAACTCCTTGCTAATCAAGTGAAATATCATTAGGTGAATAAGGTGAAGATAAGAAGTGTAGTGAACTGAATTAAAGATATAGGGTATATAACTAAATTAAAATTGAAACGAAAGAGAAGGGAGAGGAGATATATAACGAGACAAGCTGATAGATAATTGTAGATTGGATTGAATCATCATAATTAATCATTTAGATTGAAGTGACTTTCAGTTAAAGTAATAAGGGTAGAATATGGGATGAATAAGAAGTGTGGGATTCGATCGAATAATACGATGAGCTAAGACTTTATTATTTGAACATAAACTCGAATTAACGGAGTTAAGAGGGATTCGAGATACAGAGAGTAATCTTGCATATATTCTATGTTAAAAGCTAATAAACTGAATTGCTCTTCTCTAACATATCTTCAATTTGAGTCTTAACTAATCACTATTAAATTTGCCTTTTAAATGGCTGTAGGATTAAATAATGAAGGTAACGCGTCACTAAGTTATTTTACAGCTTTAAAAAAATATAATTTTTAATATTTTATAATAGAATACATTAACAATAATATATATATATATATATATATATATATATATATATATATATATAACATTTTTCGGAATTTTTCTTTTGAACTAGGTGTGGAAAACATTTCTTAGACGAACGTCATTGTCCATTTCGCATATACTGGCTCTTTCAATCCATATTTATTGTAATGTCTCTCCAGCTGTATCTCTCGCATAACTTGATGAATATTGGTCTTGAGTTGAGCAATGGTATTAGTATATTATTGGTGCAAATATCGTATTTAAGCTACGCCAAAAGAGAGAGAAATCTTGTGTAGTGAGAAGAAAAAGAGGATAGATCTTAAGTTCTCGGGAGCGAAGTCGAGTTGTTGGTTCTGGATTTTTAGCTATGATTTCTTTAACTCAATCAAGATTGATCTGGATGCGAATCAAGAAGGTCTTCTATCTCTTAGAATATCTTTAACAGACCCTTGTGTCATGAAATATTTAATTAAGGTCAATAACATAGGCCTAGAAGTGAGCCTTTTTAAATGAAATGATGTTCATATACCCTCTATTTGATAACAGGGAATCTTTACTTGTATAGTGACATTAGATAATTTTCACTAGTATCTCAATTGTGCATTTTTCTTTAGTTAAAATTTCAAGCTCTGACTTCATATCTATATAATAACCAACTAAAAATAATCCACAAAATAATTCACATTTCAAATTGTAAGCTGACTTTTATCCTAAGTATATTCATTAAAAATCAAAAGAGACCACCTTTTTTTAAATTTCTGCTAAGGTCCTCCTCGTTATCTTCTTTACCTCCAGAATGATGATTATCAAATTATTAATCTATTTACTGATCACATATTGAATTATAATTATCTCAAAAAGTTCCCAAGTTGATGAAAAATGGACTTAAATTTTGCCGTAAGAAAGTTAAATATTATTTTCAAATTTAAAAATATTTAAATAAACTTTAAATGTAAACAAAAATATTCAACATTTGACTGAGTTCTTTATTGAATCTTTTCGAGCAACTTAATTTGTTATTGAACATCCTTACTAAACCTAATTCTTAAAAGTAAATATCAAAGGAAAGTTAAAATAACACAAAACTGTAAATTATTAAATCAAAAATAATATTTATCGTAGCCATTTCTATCAATATATTAGTGAGCAAATTCCAAAACTTCTTTATTGAACCGTATTGGAAGAAAATTGATTTTTTCTATCTTCATTATTAAGATTCGTGTTTTGAAAATAAATATTAAAGAAAAATTAAAATCTTAAATACAAATTCAAAACCAAATGCCAAAACTTTTTGGTTGAGTCTTGTTGAACAGGATTTTTATTGAACCTCATTTTTAAGCTACATTTCTCGGTAATAAATGTAAAAGCAAATTAATTTCTAAAATGCAAATGCTAATTCTTATATCTAATGTAATGTATATATCGCAATCATTTTATTTGAAAACATTCACGACCAAAATCCAAAACTTCTTCATTGAGCCGTATTCTACAATTTAATTTTTATGGAGTACCATTATTATGCAATAACTTTTTTGAATAAATATTAAAGAAAATTTTAACTCTTAAGCACAAAAACAAATCAATAGATCGAATAATACACAACGTAGCCATTTTGTTTGAAAACATGCATGGTCACATTCAAAAACTTCTTTAAAGTTGTTCAGGTGCGATAATAGAGCAGACGGACATCATTCCAATTTTATGTATGCAGATGACAGATTAAACACGTAGATCGTTTCCTTCTTGTCATTATGGATCCAGGATAATAAATACCGAGAGCTTTGTAAAGCTGTAATTCAGGAGTAAATGAAACTCTTAATAGCAGGTGGAAAGAAATAGCCCGCCTCTTTTTCTTTTTGCTCTCTTTTGTATTTAATTTATGCCGGAAACTTCGAAGAGAGATTACCCTTACTTGTAAAAATAATCTGATCTTTTCCGTAATTAGGGCGTCTAATGTACTGACACGACAGTTTCCATGGTTACCAATCATTACAATGTAAGTGGACGATACTTTGGCGGGAGAGGTGGATTACATTTTCTTGGGACGAAAGATGCTGCAGAGATTCTTAAGGCGAGGGATTAATGCCTGTCTGTGTCCTACCGCAAATACCCTGGAGCCTTCTTTATATTTAGCTAAAGAATGACGTAAGCTGCAAGCACGCTGGTTTTTGACAGGAAATATTTTTAATTAAGGGACATTTTCGAATTCTGAAATTTCTCTACATTTAAATCCTTGTTTATTTGTGATATGGTCTGATTTTTGACACTGATATAGCAAAAATAAAAAAAAAATTCAATCGTAAGTGGTCCTAACAATTTAAAAAAATTATCTGCCTCTATATTTTTAAGAAGTATGGTTATTTCACGTGGCTTTTAGTATGGATTTTTCTTATGAGTTTCAGAAATATTTCCTATATAAAGTTGTTTTAAGTAGAAAATTGATTTTATCACTACAAGGAATTCTTTTCTTTACACTTCAAACAATTAAAATTCAAAATGCAAAAAAAAAAGTTTAATACATACAAATTTTTATATGATTTCTTTTGACGTAGTCTTAATTTGCACCTAAATTGTTTAACGATAGTTATTCACCAAGTGATATGGACACCATCTTTTTGATACATCAGTCATGTAATATGTAATAATAAAAATTCCTAAAAAGCATAAAAGATAAATCAAAAATAATACGAAGAAATCATAAATTACCCAAATATTAGAATGATAAGAAGTAAGGAAAACTACAATATAAATATAAAAATAAATTTCATCATAAAAAAGAATTTATCATAATTGTCTTTATTAGCCAACCAAGGGCTATTGTTTTAGTTGAATCGCTTTTCAATTCTCTTTATCGTTTGCTTCAGTTTTAATTGCATTTTAGATTAAATATATTCAATTTAATAATGTATCTTTTACTTTACTTTTAAAACAGGAAAAGTTTATTACTGTCCATTTTTCGATACTTCATCGATTACTTTTATTCTTATATTCAATTGAGTAATTTAATAATAATATTTATATAAAAGGGCATCTTGGATGGCTAAATCTGTTCTTTGCAAAACTTTGCATATAACTTTTTTTCTAATTACTTCATTTGATTTATAATCACCATAAACTCCTTTTCTAATGAAATTTCCAGTTACAAACTGCATAAATCTAATAAATAATTTATTTTTAAAACTCTAAGAATTTTTATTTTTACAGCTTTTTAACTTAATAGTAATTACATATTCAGAACTCATTTAGAATTAATTGAAAAAAGTAGAGCATTAATAATATTACAAATGCTTTTTTCTTTGATAGAAATATTATCGGTATATCTTAACATATATATTACTGATCACCATTTTTTATGTATTCTCCATCCGTAATGGACATAGAGTTTAATTTTACTACGGAATTTCGGAGGTTTTTCTTAGGAAGCTACTCATAAACCATTTTAGTTAGTAATACGATTCGTTCATCTTAGGTTTGGTTTTGAACACAATTTGCTCTTTTAGAATTCGATTCAAAAAACTGTTTATGGAATGTCTATGTTTCTTCGCCAATCCTTTATTGAAGGAATTGAAAAGCCTCATTCATTTTGTATCGCTTTTTTAGAAATTTTTCTTTAATCTCTTGCACATTTTAATCCACGGGATTTTAATTTGAAACTTAGTGTTTTTTATTAAAAAATGTTTAGCGTACTGGTTATAATGATTTGTTTTGATTTAAATCTGTATTAACAAAAATAAGTTTATTTCTCTTTATAATTATTTCGCTATCACGATATCTAGAAGCTTTTTTCTTTTTCTTTTAATGGATATTACCAATCAGTTTGTTTCAAATGTAAAAGTAATAATAATTAAATAGAGGACTTGTAAATTATTTGAAGACAAAAGATATACTCACTTACTAAGAAAAAATGAAAAAATAGCTGCAAATTAAATCAAATTTATAATTCTTAACGTACAAAAATTGATACTAAGCAAACATTTCAATTTGGTCTCATCCTGCACACAATTAACCAATCCATTTTTCTAAAACTATCAAGTAAATACTAAAAAAAACTATGGTAATTTTTTTTTTTGTTCATTAATGAAAAATAGCTGCATATCGACAGAATTTGTTCATTTGTTGAACAGCCTTTGCAAACGTGCTGTTGGATTCTAAAAAGTTTTATATAAACCGAAAAAAATAACTATTTTGAATGACTAAAAACATATTCTAAATGGCGATTACTCTATTTTCACAAATCTCACTTTATTGCTTATTCCATCGTCATTTTCTCTTACAATCTAAACATAATAACTTCAACAGATCAAAAATAATGCCATATTTTGTAACAAAAAGAATAAAGCAAACAACTATGCGATAAAAATTCAATTAATAAATTAAATATCAGAATTAAAGCAGTCAATATCAAGCATTAAAAGTAAATAAAACTTTGAAAGCCTTTCAAACATTAAAAGTGAGCCAAACGTTAAATTATTAAACTGAATATAATATAACTGAATGTAATTATTCTTACTGTAATATTTAAATGTATAAATCTTTATGTATTAATTTATTCTCAACATCTGTACTTAAAGTACATATAGAAGAATGCATTAAATCCTGAAGGTCAGATATCTTCCAAAATAGTCTTCTAAACAGAAAATGGAGCGCGGATGGTTACCGCAAGTGGGTCTTTCCTTTCAGGATCTTTGTGAGGAGGGTATTCAAAGTGAAGGATTATTATATGTTTTTAAAAATTCGTTTGGATTACTCCTAAGGGTTATTAATCGAGAAATGTTTCAAGAAAAATTGCGACATATGTAATTCATTTTTCAAATTTTTGCCAGTTTCTAGCTTATCATGTACCAGTTTCTTGCTTATGTGTTATCTATTAAAATGAAAGAAATGTTCCAAATATATATATAATTTTTATTTATGTAAAATAAATATTTTGAAGATGTGAAAGAATTATTTAAAAATTAAAATTTTCCATACATTTAAAAGAGAAATGTTTTAAATGAAGGTATTTTCTGTACATTAAAATAGTTATCTATTTCTATAACTCATCTAGCTTGAAAATTATACAATAAAAATAAAAATTAAAAATTCAATAGAGGTAGAGAGATCAATAGAGAACAGTTTAAAAACTCAATTTTCTGTGACAATATTGTACTTATTAAGGAAAGAAATGTTTAAGCTTCATTTTAATTGAACTGTCTTACAAGTAATTATTTACAGTAACTTTTTCTCTGTGCAATACTTTCAGAACGTTAAATACTATCACATGTGACTCTTTCCCTTCATATATTTCAAGCATTTGAAAAATAAAAATATAAATTTCGTAATGTTTTAAAGATAAGGCCACTTCAAAAGATTAACTGTGGCATAAAAGTAAATTTTAAAAAATAATAAGCGTATGATAAAGTTCAATAAACTCCAGAAAAGATTTTCTTGCGATAGAAAATTAAATGTACCCAAAAAAAAATAATTCAAGCAAATGCGATTGTGCAAACAAATAATAATATGTTCCCATGGTGACATTTGTTACGTTTTAATGCACGATTCCTGCTATAGTTAATTTTTTCGCCTAATTGCTCGTAATACAAATATCAAAAGGAAGAATACGAAATATAAACAATGAATATTTTAACGTACCTATTAATTTTGTATTAAAATGGCCTATTCTACATTTCCTAAATTCACACGTAAATAAACAAATTGGGTAAACTTTCAGTTCCAGTTATTAGGTTTGAATTGCAAAAATTCGAATTTAGTTTCACACGAAATGGTTCATTTCTTATTTAATGGCGATAGCTTTGTAATACATACTTCGAACATTTGAAATGTGAGTCAGTAACAACCTTGAATTTGACATCCAACATTATTGCGGAATAGTGGTGTGAACAAATAGAATTTCAGCCTCTACGATCTGACGATGAGTCGTTAAAATGTTTCTATACCTGTCATTATAGGGGAGGAAGTAATTCAAATCGTTTCGATTTTAAAAAATCGATTATCGGGAGAAATCAATAATAGAATGTAATTTTAAGAAGAAACTTAAATCTTGGCATAACGAATGATTGGATGCAATATACGCTCAGATCTCAAGTTATGTCTTTTTTGGTAGTGGCTTCTTCGCATGATGTTAAAGAACATGAAGTCACAAACGTTTTTTCGACGAAAAACGGACATCGAAATTAAATTCTTTCTTCGCTGTCTTATAAATATTAGTATATCCCATAATACTACTCTTTTGTGGATGAATCAATTAATTTTTTCTGGTGTAAAATAGGGTTGTGAAGAAAGCTTAAGTGGAAATTTTTCCCATGAGAAGTGCGGGCACGAGAGCTCGCTATTTGATTGGCAGGAGGGTCTGCTCTAATGAAGGTGAATTATTGCTGCAATGTGTGTGGGATTCGTAAAGAAAAAATTGAAAAGTCAAAAAAAATTTAAGGGAATATTTCGGAATAATTTAACGATAGGGTCAGGGCTATAATTATTATTTATGAATAATATTGAGATGGATTGAATTAATTATTGAAATAATATTGTAAAGAATTATATTATATTAATGGTCATGAGGTTTTCAAAACATTTTATTGCAATATTTTGCATGATAAATTTGGGAGGAAATGGAGGACCATATTGAGCCAAAAATTCGTCAAAAATGTAACTTTGAGATCTTTCGAGTTTATTGATATGGGTTTAGCAAATAAGTCCTCAGACTGGGCAAGTATAAGCTAAGGTTGATCTAAGAATTAGAGTATAGATAAGCATCTTATTTCCTCTAGTCGTTTTCTAAACACGAGCAATTAGTGGGTAAACTTTACGTGCTCTAGCTCGGAATTTCTTTTTGATATGTGTGGTGAATTGTTTGAAAGTGAATTTTTTTTATTCAAAAATACACCAAGGTATTTTGTGTATTGGGACCAGGGGAATTTTTTTATTTTTAATAAAGATGTCATGGCTGATTCTATTTGTGTAATTGTAAAAGAGGAGGGTTCCATTTTATTAACATTAAGAGTAGTTTTTCCATTTGAAAAACCACTCTTTTAATCCTATGATATCGGTGAAAAGGGAGAGTGCTATATTGTAGAGGTCTGCGTGTTGGGATAGAATCGCTGTATCGTCTGCGTAAATGCAAAGTACTATGTTGGGTGATTTGGAGATGTAATTCACATATAAATTGAAAACCTTTGGTCCTAAGACTGAACCCTGAGGCACCCCTGTTGTAATAGTCTTGATATTTGTGTAAAAATTATTTCCCTGTACAGCAAAGGTCCTGGTTTGGAAACGGGGCTAAATTTCTTTCAAAATTTGGGAAGATATCAATTTTAATTAATTTATAGAGCAATCCCTCATGCCAAACTATGTCAAATGCTTTTCCTAATATCAGGGAAAACTACATCTGTCTATTTTCTATTATTAATACTGTATATAACGTGTTCAAAGGCACGGGGAAATTGTTTGGCTGCAGACAATTCTCCCCTAAAAACCACGTTGTTCATGAATTAGGATGTCATTTTAATTTAGGTGAGAGTTAATTTAATCAGTATAATTTTCGCATCCAATTTTCTGAGATATGTAAGAGGGATATAAGGTAGTAACTATCAGCAAGGGTAGAATGCTTACCTAGCTTGATAATGGGTATAACAGACGCAGCTTTCCAATATTGAATGAAATGCCCTAGGTTATTAACTCATTAATAATACTAGTTATCTCAAAAGTAATTTTGAGGGGTAGCAATTTTGCCATTTGGGATACCTTCCCTTTCAATGACTTTTTAATTTCTATTCATAAATTTAAGAATTTTGCAAGGTTTGAGGGAAGAATTTGATAAGTTTTGATCATAATTAAAGAAGAGTTGTGAATGATATCCATAATGTTATCAGAATTTAGATTATGAATTTCGTTCAGTTTAAATTGCTTTTCTAGAGATTCAACCAAAACATTTGCTTTATCCAAATTAGAAAATGCGATACTGGCCGTTCCTTTAAGGGTTGAAACTGGGATCTCTTATTTTATGTAGATCTTCGGCCGTTTTCCAAAAAATACGGACCTCGGCATCTAGCGCAAGAAGAGCATTTTGTGTGTGTGTGTGTGTGTGTGCGTAAATTCATGAATTTCTCTTTTTATATAGTTTTGAAAATTATTGACCAAGTTTCTATCAGCCCCTCTATCATGGTAGGCATTAAAATCTTCGCACAGGATAGAAATAACTCCAAGTAATAAGCTGAGTAATCGTTTCTATATCTCTGTATGCAATAAGAACACTGGAAGAGGAAGGGTATGTAAATAGTTGCAATATTTATAGTCTTCTTTCGGGTGGAGAAAGGGGAACCTCAGAGCAACAATTGTTGCTTCGATTGCCCTGAAAGAAGATACTGGGATATAGTGGTGTGGAATGAAGTTTCTAACCAAAAGAGCAGTGCCTCCAGCTGTGTGTATTTGGTTTAACTTGTCATTTCTATGAATAGTAAAATTGGTGGAGCTGAAGTTAACACTTTTCAGAAAGTTTGTTCTTGAGTATGTTTCTTGATATAAAAAAAATATTGGAAATGTGCTTATCTACAAAGTATCATAACTCGACAATACGAGACTTTACTCCGGTCCGAAGCAATTCTGAGCCCGAAACTGGCGTAAAATGTGCTTCATATTTCATTTTCCTTAATGCAATGATAAATGGATTTTAAATTTTACGTGTTCAAGTGAAAATTTAGAATATTTCTGAATTTTAAGAATATTGTATAGTAAACGGAAGTATGCGGTACGACGTCACAAATTTATATGAAAGTTGAAACAATTTTCTCTCTGTTAATGTGATTTAAGTTTGAATCGGACTTTTTGGCATCCCACGAGACAGCCTGGAGTTTATTATAATTATGTAACATTGTAAAAATTCTGGTATGAAAAGCCTCATAGCTAAAAAATATATAAAAAACACACAGAATAATGCCAACCCACATGCATACTGCGTCTGCTCATACCTTATCAATGACTCGCGATCGTTCAAATAACAATTTTCCTCGATTTGTAAAATTCAATAATTAATTCCTATTTTAATCAATATTACTTAAAGTCAATAACTTTCATGATCACAATTGTGGAGTCCGGTGCAAAAATAAAGAAAATCCTTTTTTTCATTTTTCCTCTGATGAATATTACTGTTGTGTTTAGTGTAAGAAGCGGGTACAAATGTGTCATCAATCCTCTCCTTTGTGACAAATCATGTGAAAGTACAACTATGTTATTAATTGCCTTCTTTGCTTTCATTTCCTTCTCCTCAATTACTTGTGATTCTGAATTTACTTAACAGTTATCATCTTTTCTGTCAAAAATGCACATCAGAAAGTGAAAAAGAGTGATCTCAATTTAATCTTAAATAAAATTCACTAATTCTTATATATAATATATGATAGTTCTGCAGGAATTAGGGCCATACATTTCTTTCTAATATGCGGAATTGATGTTAACAGAAAAAAACTTCGAGCTAGGATAACGATTTTTCCATTTAGGATCTTGCCAAAAGTGTAGTAACTTGATTAAATCAGAATTATGGTTATTTGATTGTTTTGATCACGTTTATATTTTTTTAAAAGTGGTTAATTTTTTATATGCGGTAATAACAAATACGCATTAATGTTTATTTGAAAAGGTTACATGAGACGGGTTCTATATTTCTACCAAAAAATATATTCTACTATGTTCAATTTACAAAATATTCGAAAAAATTACGAATTAAATTATATTAAGAAATGATTGCTGCAACACAGGGTTAAAAAATATTCAGCGAGATTTCTCGGCATTGAAAAATATATATTACGCGTTTTTGTAAATATTGAATTAATTTGCTGTTTGTTTTTTGAAGAGTAGAAAATTCCACATTGAAAAAAAAAAAAATTGGCATTTAAAAGTTGCTTGTGTAACGAATTTTAATGAAAGAAAACATAAGCGAACACAGAAAAAAATATATATATAAACGTTCAAAATATGTTATTTACTAAGAGTGGAATATGCAAATATAAATCCATGAAAAGATTATTTGACAGCCATTAATAAAGGCGAAATTATCGTGGCTTTTCGTTCTTTTTTTTTTTTTTTTTTTTTTTTTGTAGCATAACATTTCCTGTGCGTACGCTGTAAGATATTCTTGTAGATAATTACCTTCTTTTTAAAAGAACATCATAGCTTATTTTCTTGTTCTGTATTAATATCGCACAGAAACTATACACTTCGGTGTTGGCAATAGGCCTCATAATTTAATTTCATATTTCGATTAAATAAGAAAAAAAAAGCAGGTTGTAATATATTTCATTTATTCATCATTCTATTTGAATAGATCTAAACCCGACTGATTTGATGAGCATTCGTAACTTAGATGTGAACGATAACAGTAACACACGAAGATTATAAGGAAAAAATGTTGATTTCACAATTTCTTGAAAAATCTGAATAATTTAGCCTATCCTCGGTATCTTATATTTTTTAATAAATTGAAATTATTCAACAATAGACAATTTTTAAAAAGAATGTTTTATTTTCTTAATAAAACTTTTATATTAATCCATCTAAAGTTTTAATATAAGTTTTATTTTGAAAGGTAAACTTTTTATCGCCAGGCGTAAAGTTATAGCTAATCGTTTCATTTTTATTGGCTTGGTCTCCTAATGTAGATGTTTGTAACACTCTCATAGTATTTCTTTCTTCTTCCAATTCTATACTTAATTAGTTAATCACGAAAATACACAGTTAATAGAAGGGAAAGAATAATCCAATTATAATGATAACCAATTATTTTTTTTCACTTCCCTGAATATTAAAGTTCAATAATTAATATTACTTTATCGGGGGTTAAACTGCTGTAACGCATCTGAACAATCATTGACTAAGAGTTAATTTTATTTATCTGAAATAATCGGCTGGATTCGAGCCCTTAACCAATATTTATCAGAAAATTCAAGTCCTGAACTCTTTTCCTATGTCTAATAGGATCCCTCTGATCACTCCATATGTTACGAACAGCCGGTTCTGACGTCTCACTTTGATTCTATATCATTAATTCTACCACAAACTTTCTAGCTCCATACTTCGCTGCTTATAAATGTAGTTTATTCTCTACATTCACAACACTTCGTAAATTCAATCTAATCTACTTGAATAGCGTTTCACTTAAAAGGCAAAGTTTCGTTTTAAACAGGCCGCTGTAGCCTAATAGTCATATTCTCGGACACGTGACCGGCGATTTTCTTCGGGTCGCAGGTTTGAGGTTTGATGTCCCTAACCCGCCGTGTAGTTGCGGCTGATGTGCATTAAATCTGTTGAGGCTCCAAGTCTACCCATTGGTGTGGAAGTTAGAAGAGAGAGGTGCCAGCTCAGGTGTCGTCTTCATCACTTGGCAGTGGTTCAAAATTACTGAGTCCGTCTCCAATAGCCTTGTGTTGCTTCCAGTGCGACGTTAATAAAACCAATCAAACATTTTAAGTAATTCAAACGGAATATTTCCCGATATTAGTTGAAGGGAAAATCGAGATAGAGCCTAATGTTGTATGTTAAATGATGATGATAAAAATATTTATAAAAATTTATGATTTTATAATATTGTGAGGTTCACACTTATTTTTATAGCTTCGTTAAGGTTTATTTTGTTCTATTAATTCTACTCTTTTATATATACCAGCCGCCCCTCCCCTTTTATTTCCAAAAATTGGATTACTCTAATAGATTAAGAAGTGAAATAAAAAGTATCTTCTAGTTTTTGTATTTGATTCTTCTCAGAAACAGTCAGAAGAAGATATTTAATAAATTTAGTAACATCATTTAGTGAGTATGAGTTTTAGTTATATTACATTAGTAACCATGGAAATTTCTCTCCTCAAATTAAAAAACGTCATAAGGTTTTTCTGTGCTCATACTCAACAAATTAAACATTAATCAGATCGCTTTCCAGATATTATAAGGTGTATCAGATATTATCAAATATTTTCCAGTTACTTTTTACCAGATCTATATTATTAATACGTAGAGTCTTGAACAGCTAATAGCATGACTGTTCAAGATATTATTTATAAATAATTGGTATTTATGAACAGAAATCAGATACGGTTTTCTGTTTCCATCTTACGTAAAATCAATGATCATTTTTGTATGCTTCAAGTAACATTAAATAAATTTAAGTTGTATTTTTCAGCAATAAATTACAGAATCTGTAAGAAATGCGTGTGTACATTAGTTTTATTTTTATTTTTAAAAAATTTCTTCTAAAAGATGATTCTTTTAAAACTAGATTTTGCTAGTTTTATAAGACATAATGCATAATATTACCACGATACAATTTTTTTTAAAAATACAGAAATCTGCATTCCTACCATAAAAATATTCCTTGTCCAATAAACTGCAGAGAATTGTACTTATGAAACAAAAGACTTAAATTTATTAGAATATAAATTTCTGAAGAATGTGCGTTTATATCATAAAAATAGTTAAGCCTACCCAATATGAACATACTTTATCATTGTATTCAAGAACTCTATTTGCTTATTCTCTCTTACTGTTTTCTGTAAACTTGTTCCTTTTACTAAATAACTCACAAAAAACGAACGTATACTGCTAAGCCTAAAAAGAGATTTCGTCTCTAAAAAATAAGTAGCTCAATTCTACCTGTACACTGAAACTGTATAACTCCTCATCATTTCAGTATCAGTTAATAGAATTACACTTCCAAATAAACAATGTTCAACGAAATTTATCCCTCGGTGTCATATTTCTTTCGTATTTGTGTACAAAAAAAATTTCTATTCAAGCGATGATTTCTTTTTGTTGTTGTTTTCGTCTTTAACCTGTTTTTATTTAGAATAATAATAGTTATTTTGTGAACTGGACTTTTTCATAATGAGATTTATTTTAAAATATTTCAAATATAGATATTTAACTCAATAACTTTATGAAAAGGTCTACTTCGTAAATTTTCTGTAACTGGAGAATAAATATCTGGAGTTTCTTTATGATTTTATATTTAAGTTCCCAGCTTTTTCCCAACTAAATGGAACGTGTTGATACAAATTAAGTAAACTTCGGAAATTGGAGGGAATAGCGATAAAATCAAGTTGTACTAAAGCGTCAGAGAATCGAATTGAAATGTAATAAGGGGTGACAGCAATAAGAAGGGATGTGCGAGGATGTCTTAAGGCATGAATTTCGATGAGATTAGGTCTCAACGCTGTCGGGGTAATTGAAGGAGGCACTTGCGTCGTATTACGGCAAACGTATTCTTTGATAGGTTATAGAAGTTGTTAGTACTCGGGGATAAGGACTTAAATTTGGAGAACATCCCCCTTATTTAAGGATAAATAAAAAGATATTTTGGATGATAATTGATTATTTTAATTAATTTGTCTGTGCTTGAACTAATGTTGAAATTTAGATCTTGTGATTAGAGCAAACTTCAAGATGACAGGCGAGACGGATTACAGGAAATCATCACAATTTCAATATCATTAATTATTTATGATGCATAATATATAAAATTAATAAGCTCTGCATAAAGAACAAGTAATATTGTTCATGTTAATAAATGCTTGTTGAATCTGTAATTAAATTTTGAAAAGAACATGAAACTTATTTTCAAAAATGCCGTAAAAATAATTTAATCAAACATGAGAAACTTTTAGTATTATGTTCCTAGTCGAAATTTATTTATGAACTGGGAATAAAATATGCTGTAAAAACATTTACTAACAATTGAATTTTTCTAAGTAATAGCTTAAAGTTTTAAACAAGATCTCTTTCGATGATGAAGCAACATTTCATGTTTCTGGACGAGTGCCTAACATAATGTTTTTATATGGGTCCTGAACCTCCACATGCTCTTATGGAGCGTCAGCCTAAATGTAAGAAAGCGATGTGTGGTGTGCTATTAGACGAGATAGTGTTGTTATCCTCTTCTTTTCTACTAAAAAAACAATAAAGGGGTCATCTTTGAGGATATGTTCTCCTTTCCAGTTAGACGGAGCTCCTCAAGAATTTGCCACAATCTTGGGGGATTGTATTGAACAGAACATCTCAGGGATTAGCAAAACAAGAAGAGAGGAATGTCTGGCCCCCTAGACCTTACCTCCAAGAATTTCTATTTTGGAGTTTATGTAAACACATGAATATGTTCTATTCAAGTTTGAAATCTAGACCATTTAAAAGAAAGGATCATTGAAACTATTTCGTCGAATGTTTTCTACTGTGTGGGAAGAGCTGAATATTGTCTTGTCGTCTGCTAGATAGTAGAGGGAGAACTCTCTGAAATCTACAGAACAAGTCAGAAACATGAAGAGTTTTCCTTCATTTGATATACAATTCATCTCTTTACAATGCTTTGTACCGAAACTCTATAATCGTTCAATACTCCCTTATTATTTTAAGAACACACTATGTGACGGGACCCTATTACCTGTCTCGTCTGTCATCTTAAAAAAATCTAAATTTCAAACTCAAGTTCAAGCACAGATCATTTTATTAAAATAGTCAGTTATATCCAAAATATATTTATTTACTTCTCAAATAAGAGAGACGCTCTACACAGCTAATATCCTTTTCGAGTACTAACTACATCTATAATGTATCAAAGAACACGTTTACCATAACGCGATGCGGGTACCTCCTTCAATTGCTACGACGGCGTGAAGTCCTATTCTCATCAAATCACGTCACGCTCACATCACAATAACATTCTTCTTGTTACTATAACCTTAATTATAACCATCTTCTATCTCTCTTGACTTTTTTCTCTCCTACTTTCCTTTTCTTCCTTCCTTCTTTAATTTAATACACTTTAATTTGTATAAGAACTTTACTTCGTGTTTTTAGAGGTTGAGTTGTTTGAATCAACCAGGAAATGTCCATAAATCCAGCTGGAGAGCAATACGTTTCATACAATACAACTATATATGCAAAACAAAAAATTTGCGAATATGCCATTATTACAAAATAATGTTATTTCCAAGTTGTTCTTAAGATTCGTTAAGTAATGAAATTAATAAATATTCAAATTTAATTTCTGGTTTTATATTCTAATTTTAATGAAAAGACTTTTCTCTCTGTCCCTTTACAAGAAAATAAGATTTCCAATTTTAAAATATTACATTAATGTGCATGTCCCAACAGTTTTAAGCAGAAGACGTGTTTGAAAGAAGAAAAATTACAAAAAAAAAAAAAAAAAAAAAAAAAAAACTTTTATTTCAATAAATAAAACATAAGAATGAGAATTTATGGTGTATTTTGCCATGCGTAAGATTTGGGGAAAGAATTTAAATAAATCAAAAGTCTGAGCAAATTCGAATTCAAGAAGAAAAACTCTTGCGCAAAATATTTGTATTTTTTCGAAAGAATGCTGATTTTTGACATTTCCTCTGCATTAAATTTCATATTATACATCATCACTTACAAAAGCTTTTCGACTTTTTCATGCATACATAAAACTATATTTTTTAAGGTTTCTGACTTTATCCTCAAAACCTTACTTTGATATAAAAAAAAATCAAAGCTTACGAAGCAGCAGAAATTGCAAAATGCGAGGATTTACATTCTCAGCTCTAAATTTAAAAACCGATATTTCAGTAGAGAGAAAGAAAGTAAGAATTCCAATCATGGTGGAACAGTCCCAAAGAGTTTTTCTCGGCTGAGACTCGCATGAGAAAGGACGAGAAGAACACTATTCACGATTCGACGTAAAGTTTTAGAGCTGGGAAAAAGAACGAAATACGCTAGAAACGAGGCACAATGGTTTGTTTGAAACTGTTATCCTGATGATGGAGCCAGTTATTCCAATAATACGAGATAAGAACAATAATAGAGCGCGAATAAGAAATAGAACGTATATCTTATCTTTTCCTATTACACGCCGCGTTCTTCATAGTAAATCTTTGTGACGTGTTTTCATGACATTTAGACAGAAGCAACAAAAATGTCAAGAGAGTTTTTTGACGAACACGAGTGTGTTTTGACGTCAAGAGAGTGTTTTGGTATTAAAACCAGATTGGAGAGGTTATCATCTGGAAAATGTAAAATTTGAAGAATGCGAGTACAGGCCTAATATTTGGTTGCCATTTGCGAAGAAATTCATATTTCAAACATTCAGAAAGAGTAGCAGATGATTTAATTCTTTGAATATAAAAGCTTTGCAGAGTACAAATGAATTGTGTGTTATTGTCTATTTTCTCTATTTAAGCGTACTTTTCCTCTGTTGCTCAAATTACTCCTAAAACTTTTTTAAATTAAACAGAATAAAACTGTAAAAGATAAAATGACAGAATATCAATTATCAGACTTTTCATTGTATTATTCGGTTGTGTGTGTGTGTGTGTGTGTGTGTGTGTGTGTGTCGGAAGCAATGAAAAAAATACAATTTTAAAACGGGTGGTTTTCATATAATTTTGAATTATTACATTAAGAATGCAAAAGCGGAATTTAAAGTTTTTGTAATTACTCAATATTTAAATACAAAATATTATTTCAATATTAAAAATTTGACGCAACATTATATTTTTAATGTAAATAAGTTTCATTGCGTTAGAAGTAAATATATAAGCATTTCTAATTACTTAAAATTACTTAAATGGAGTTAAAACTTAACCATAGATTCTAACTTGAATATCTTTGATTATTGTTGGGAAAACTCAAAGCTCAGAAACGTAACAGTGAAAAACAATTCACTAGATGGTACGAGAGTAATTTTATGTTTAATTTTCAGGTAATCTACATTCTGTTCTAATAGTATTTATTACATAATAAAATGTCATTAAGTATTATTTTATTCGTAAGTGAACTTAAGACTAGAAAAGACATAGAAAATAACAAGAAACAGTTTCACAGAAAATATCTGAAAAGTTGGCCCCTTTTCTTTTAATATTGAGAGTTCTCGCGTAACGTCAAGGTATCTACTTCAAACAATACTAGTAAACATTCATACTTTTATAGGAATTTATTACTTTTAATACACTTTTATTGGATAAAGTTTCACTTATTCGTCTCAAACGGTCCTTAAATCATTAAGAGCATTTACATTAATGAATTAAATCAATTGAATATTTTTTTTCATTTTAACTGCATTCCAAATCTACTTTAAATACAACTTCCAAGAAAACCAGTAAAAATAAATATTTACAAGTACAAAAAAAGATAAAAGTTACTTGTTGTGTCTTTATGTTCTATATTTTAAAAAAAATTGAGTTTAAGGAAACGTTGCTTTCAAATATTAGCAAATTGCTTGAACGTTCATATCTAAAAGTCCTAGTTTCACCCCAAATGATATATTTTACCTCTACGCATCACACACACACAAGAAAAGTATTGTATAATTTTATTACAATTATAAGTGTTTTTTATAAAACTGTCTAGAAATTAACTTATTTATCCGAAAAGAAGCTATTGCAACTTTTTCATATTATTTGTTATTAAATAAGATTAAACAAAAATAACAGAATTTTTGAAAATTAATCGTTTGCCAACAAATCTAAGAACAAAAAAATTAAATCATTCATTAGCAATTCAAATCTCTAGAATAATTTACACTAAAATGAAAATTGAGTCAAGAAATTGAAGAGAAAAAATTCCTCTTTCATTTCTTTTAGTTTTTATTTTGTATGAGTTCTTGATTTTTTTAGTAAAAATGAGCTTCATTTTCTTGTCTTAAACAATGTTACTATTTTTGTCTTTTCATATCATTACATACACTTGCACGAATTTAGAAAGTGCTACACTACTTATTATTCATTCAAATTTTCAAGGAAAAAACTTAGATAAAAAATATTTAGAGGTAAATTTTTCAATCTGCAAGATGTATAAGAGTATTAATTATCAATTCGCTTAGGAAATTTGATAACATAACAAATCAATCAAAATTTGGTAACATACAATAAAATTGAACTGTTTATATGAATTAATTCTGGATTTGTCACAAAAACGAAACATTTATGTTGTTCAACCGATGATAAATTCTGCATTAAAAAATTTATGAATAACAAAATGAATTATCTGTAAAAAATGTTTAGAAATTAAAGAGAGGCCATTAAACATCGAATTAAATCTTAAGTTTCATAGTCGATTAATACTGACAATCCATATGACAAGTTACACGACAAAGTTTCGAAATAAAAAAAAATTGAGTCATATGAAAAAGAAATTAGTAAACAAGTAATGACAGTTTTTATAAAGGGAATTTTGAAAAAAATTATGGTTACAACTATATATAACAAACGTAATTCAAAATAAAGTAAAATAATCTGTTATCGAAACGATTTTATTTTGCTTTAAATCCTGAGATATGTACAACTTCTGAATAGAGTTCTATGCATACAGCCTTATCAGATGAAATTGCATTATTCTGACCTGCTTAAAAGTTTTTCTTCAGCGATCTCAAGTAGGATTTATTCATTTTACTGTTATACTTTTATTTATTCATGTTATGTTTTATTCCTTTACTGTTTTACTGACTAATACTTTTATCCTGCACGGACTTTTCAACCAAACTCAAAGAATTAAATTAAGTAGCATGGAATATTAAAAACAGTTTTGTAACTGTTTCACATTTAAAAATTTAAAACCAAAAAGATAAAATTTTTTACTTTTTTTTTCCTTTTGACAGGAGATTAGTTACTAATATCATGTTCTGAATCATCGTATTCAAGCATTTTATTTTACAGCAAATAATTTTAAAAATACGTTTATTCGTATCAGTTCTTTAGCAACAATTGAATACTGTGATATGACTTCTATTAAAAGCATTAACATATTCTTAAAAGTACTTGTTAAATAATAAGATGGTTATTATATATATATATATATATATATATATATATATATATATACTGAAAGATAAAATTATCAAGTCACAAAAACCATTATAACTTAAAAAACGAAAATAGCTTTAAAATATTATTATTTGATTGAAAATTTAGTTTACTCTCTGAAGAACGTTTTTTTAATTTATTTTTCAGTCGAATGTTTACAAGATGGTTTGCCGAGTTATATATCGTTCTTTGATCTGTTTTAAAAGATTTCATAATGCAATTGCCGGTACGTTTACACCGTGTCTTGTAAGTCTGAGTTCAATGCAAATGCGTCATCTAACAATAAGACTGTTCCTTCATTTACCAACTGATTTTTTTTCGGTTATTGAATCATACAAATGTACCAGTTACTGAAATAAGTAATAAATAAAAAAAGTTCCACAAAATGGGAAAAAAGCCTTCCATAATATAGAGTGTTAAATCAAAAATTCAATATTTTTAACATTATAAAAATTTTCTTATTACTTATTAAAAAGTTTTTAAAAAACAATTATTTGTTTTTCGTTTCGTTTTAAAATAATAATTATTGATATTTTTAAACAACATTTCAATTGAAAAAAAAAAAAAAGAAAAAAAGAAGAAGAATGACAATATTTTTAACAATTATTGAACAAAATACTTCAATTACAATAATATTATTATTGTTTTTATAATACATTCCGATATTGCGAGTGTCTTGAAATAATCGTTAAATCAGAAAATTCTTTGCTAGAGGAATAACTTCATTAACAATCTTTACTGTGTTTACTATTATTTCAAATTATTTTTACTGTGAATTCGATTGAAATTAAACTATATTTAAATTCACTGACAAATGATTGAATAAGTGAAATAAATTAGAGGAGATAATAGTCTTTGTTGCTCTATATCCCATAAAATAAAACAAGATAGTAAATAAAAACTTTCTAAAATTTTTAATTGTTTTTTAGCAAAAGATGAACCCAAACGGTGAAAAAACACATAAACCTTTTAAGACAGATATATAAAAGTTTACATAAATATTATCTTCAATGAAACACGCTCTTTAATGTTATCTTTTTCATTTAAAATCATACCGAAATTATGTGCTCTATTCTAGGAATAAACATCACAAATGTATACCTAAAAATTGTTGGCAACATATTTTTTTATTTGAAAAGTATTAATACACTAGTTAAAAATTTTACTGCGAGTAATTCCGGTTTTTAGTGTGTTTTCTTTCATTTCATCAAGGTATTAATAACATTAAATTTCTGGAACAAAACCTTTAACCAAAGCGAACAATTTTGTAAAATATTAAATGTTTGTGGAATAATTCTAGCTAGACTCTATATTTTAATTAGAATGCTGTGTATATGTACATTATGTGCGCCACTAACAAAATAAATCGTATAAAAAAAATTTCTCTTCAAATGCGCCATCAGCATTGATATATTATTACCAGTAAAAACCTTTTTAATGATTTTTTTGTGTTTTCATTTTGCATTTAGTTCTTAAGGAGAGAAAAAAAAAGAACTTATTGAGATTGTTATTAAACAATTATTAATCATTTTACATTTTTTTTTAAAAAAAAAAGTTTGAGGAGCTTTAAAAAACTTTATAGGTTTGAGAATACTTAAAAAGTTTAAACTATGAAAATATTTATATATTTAGCTATTATTTCATCTAAATATAAGATTCTAATAATTTAAACGGATTAACGACGTTAAAAAAAATCTTTTTCTAAAAAAAATAACTTTTTTTAGTGAAAACCGATTTGTAAACAATTCAAATCGATTTGTTTCTTTTATTTACTTTTGACGAACTCTACAATCTCTTCACTCTCTTATTTATTTTTAACTAATCAAAATTGGATGGTAAATTAAAGAAATATTTTCCACGAATGATTAGATGAAGTGAAAAGGCGAAAAACGAGAATCGAATCTTGAACGGAAACCGAGAATGTTTTCAACGACAGTGTATGTGTTTATACAAGACCCAACTGAACCATAAGGGGACCGAAAATTCGGAGAAAAAAAAGTTTTACACCCCTTACCTTTCGATATCGAAGCAAAGGGGTCGTCCGGGGCATCTAGGGGACAGTGCGTTTTTCCTTAAAAAAATTCTCTTTTCGCAAAAAAGAGCAGAGAAAAGTGCAAACGACGGAAGAAAGCACCTTTCCGCGGCAGTTCCGCTCAGGAACGTTTCGGCGCGTCCATCTTCTCTTATGCGGAAGAAGTTGTAGCTGTAGAGTATAAGGGGGGTCTACACCAAGCGCCCTCTCACGGACGATACTGTAGCGGCTCTTTCTCTCTCTCTCATTTTCAGAAAGATCGATCGTTTGATTCTAACCCTCACCCACCCCCTTCCTTTCTGCTTCGATCGGCGGAGGATTTGGAAACGTCGTCTGAACAAAATCACTCGGAATGGAACGATTTTCTTACCGTCGCCGCTTCGCGGACCCTCGGTTGCGGGGGCGTATCGTTTGCTTCCGAAAAGAGGGGTGGGATGGACAGGAAGCGACAGGGGAATATTTTGTAAAGTGGAGGGGGTGGTTAACGAATAAATTGTTTCGGACTGGTTAAAAAACATCCGCTATTCTCCCCTTCGTGGTCATGTTTTCGATTCGCAGGAAAACCACCTGCTTGTCGGTCGGAGAGAGTGGGCGGGTGTCCGCCGAACGCAGGTGGGAAAGTATTTTTTGGAATTAAAGGAATCGGGTGGCTTATAGGTCTTCCACATAAAAGTTAAATTTGTGTGTTTGTTCGTTTGTTCGCTTACTACAGAAATGAATCATGCAGAATGTTTATATTTTTTAAAAAATATGAAGGAAACCTTTTTTTTCCTACTTTAAAATATCTAAGAAGTATTTAAAATTTAAGAGAGATGCCTAGATGTAAAGAAATAAAATTCCAGCAAATTAAAAAAAAATACTGTTTATTGGAATTTTTAACATAATTCAGAAATGCCAAAATGAAACGAAAGTTGTTTGACTCTCATTACGGGGGGAAAATACTTTTTTTTAAGATAAGAAAATAACTCTCATAAATATCCATTTTAGAAGAGCTACTGAATCAAAACTTACATTATATTTATATGATATTACTGATAATTTAAGAACAATATTTCGATACTAGCATGATAAGCTTTTGATAAAAATTTAGCTTGACTATTGCTTTCAATAAATTTATTTGTTCATCATATTTGTTTGTTAGTTCTTTTGTTTTTGAGTTGCACGAAAATAGAATTCACGATGCAAAATCAAATGAAAGTAAAATCACTTGACTACTTCCACCAAATACATAAGAGGAGAAACGTATTCGTGTCCAGAACTTATAAATAAAAATAACTCTAGCTATTAAACTATTATTAAAAGCTTCTTCATTCTGAAGGAAAGACTGAACTAGAACATGTTCAGCCCATGACCAAATTTCACGTCATGCAAGTATTTTGCAATTGAATGGGAAGAATAATAAATAAATTAAAGGAATGTACAATAATGCTAATAAATGGCAATATCTGAAATAAATTGTGCGTTTTCGCTCTAATTATGACAAAATAATAAGAAAATATTTAGCATCACGAAAACAAAAATAAGGAATCAAAATTATTCTAAAAAAATAATAAAAGAGACTCTAATTTTCTGTCATTGGTTGAATTGGTGTTAAAATAAAAGTTAAGCTAATGCATCAATTGACACAATAAAAAAATTGCTCAATTTTTACAATTTTTTTTTTTTTTTTTAGAATCTATTCAAAGTTTTTAGAGAAATTTTACTGTTAAAATTATACTTTTAAATGCAAACGTAACATCTTCAGCAAATATTGCATATTTTATAGTGTTGAAATCTGAACCAAAGTATTCTATTGTTAGAACACTTCCAAAACGAAAAAGAAAATAATTTTATTTTTTCCGTTCAACCACTACAATTTTTTCTCATTTTACAAGCTTTTATTTAACTTGCTATGTTCATATATATATATATGTGTGTGTGTGTGTGTGTGTGTGTGTGTGTGTGTGTGTGTGTGTGTGTGTGTGTGTGTGTGTGTGTGTGTGTGTGTGTGTGTGTGTGTGTGTGTGTGTGTGTGTGTGTGTGTGTGTGTGTGTGTGTGTGTGTGTGTGTGTGTGTGTGTGTGTGTGTGTGTGTGTGTGTGTGTGTGTGTTATTTTTAATTTCTATCAAATCAGTTTCAATATCAATAATTTTACTTGAAAGTTTAACCATTCATTGGTTTGATATTTTCATAATATTCAGGCACAATGAGGCGTGTGTGTACTGATGAGGGCGCACTATTTATTGAGAAATGCGCTAGTGATACCAGTAACACATTAACTCTTTTCTAACTAAAGTATGTGAGAGTGAATGATAACAATACGAATACTTACCTGGAAAAATTCAGCTTTTTAACAATGATTCAAAACTTTTTATTTATAATAAACTATGAATTTTTTCCTAGGGGAATAGCTTTGTCAAGTGCCTAATCATGACGTCAGACAATCAATATGCACTTTTGAAAATTTTTGCCGATTTTTGATTCAATAGTTACTACACTTTGTTATCTCTATATAACAACATAATACTCGCTTTTTTTAATCACATTCATTTCATGAATATGATAGCGCGACTTTTTATATAAGACGTCAAAATAACGCTGACAAAATTGTTTTCTTCTCAATTACTACTACAACTACCTAGCAATCTGATGACTGGCAGAAACTTTTTTTTTCGATCCTAATATGTAGCGTATCCTTTGCTTTGTTTTCTGGTTATAAAAATGTGTTCAGTAACTCTCGTTTAAATGGAAAATTTCATTTTTTTTTGAAAGAGATTTCCAGCATCAATGTATCTAACTCTTATCGTAAGTGCTTAAATGCGATGAGTGAAAAATGTATTTATTAGTAATTAAAATTATAATAACACCCTTTAAGGAATGTAATTAATCTTGATATGCATTAGATCTGGTTTTATTTATTGTTTTGTAAATTAAGTACTATTGAAAAGGCCAATTTTAAATTGTATTATAGTTATTCGTCGTAACAAAAGCGATTGTAAGCAAAGAAAGTGATATGCAAAAACAGTTCAATGAAAAAGAGGGATTTTTTTGGGGAGGACTTCTAAATGGATTAAAGTTAAGGTTCTAAGTATGTTTATGCTGTTGTGATTAAATATGGCCTAATGTGTATACTATAAATTAGTTTTAGTTTAGTTTTTATTAATGTCGCACTAGAAGCAACACGAGGGCTATTGGCAGAGAACCCAAGGGGACCGAGCTCACCCAAAGGGTTTAGAGCTGCAGACCGGACCCCCGGGAAACAATCACCCCCGCACTCAGCATTTATTGACAAAATAACATAAGATTTACATAATTTTGAAATAAAGGTTAAACAAAATGTACAAGGTATTTGCACAACAAAAAATATACATGACAGAAACACAAGAAACAGTTGAAATTTTCTCACAGAAATAAGATACACAACAGGTTAAATAGCACAATACAAAAACGTTCACAAACTCGTAAACAAAAATTAAGTATTAGGCAAAGGTGGGAACACATATACAAGACATACAATTATAGCTACATGGTAAGGGATGATAAAAATATTGAGAAATATATAATAAAAGTATGAAAAAATTAATAAATTTGTTGGGTAATTTTACGAGCCGTAAGTATACAGGATTTAAGCTTAGAATGTAAGTAGGGATTTTCACACACGGATCTCAGCCAAATAGGTTTCGCTTCAATAACAGGACATTTTAAATGAAAATCTCTGGTAAAAGGGCAAGAGAAAACGTAGTGGTCAGCATCTCCAACAGAGCCACAGAGACATAAATTTGTACTTTTTAAATTAAAACGATTTAAATAAGAAATGAAGGGACCATGACCGGTTAAGAAGCGGGTAATAAAACTAGAATTTGTATAAAAACTCAAATTTGGTCTAGGAATATATGACTGAACCCGAGTACCAGTATTACAAGTTGACCACCAGACCTCCCAGTCAGAAAGAAGCTTATTTTTTAAGGTCATAACTATATGAGACTGAGGGGCAGGGACATTCATTTTCTCACCATAAGTGATAGCGAGCTTTGCAAAGAAATCGGCAATTTCGTTACAATAATCTCCGACGTGGGCCCGAACCCAGTGTAAGTTGTAAAAATCAGAATAAGTTGTTAATTTTTCTCTAATGGTATTGATAAAAGCCGATTTATTTCTAGTACTCTGCAGTAGCAATATAGAGGATAAACTGTCGGAGTAAACAGAAACTTTAAAGTTATGAGAGACGGCCCACAAAACGGCAAATCCGATTGCTGAAAGCTCGGCCTGAAAAACTGAATTATAAAAATTCAGTTTGAACATGTAGACTCTGTTTAGGACACCCCGGTGGAAGACACACACGGCGAACCCAGTTTCGGACCCGATCCTTGATCCGTCGGTGTAAATCTCCCACTCGGAGGGTCCCGAAAATTTGTTAAGAAAAAGAATTCGTTTTTCAGGACGAACAGTTCTCAATGAGGTATTTGAATCAAATGGAATATTATTAATTAGGTGAAAAAAGTTTGGATTATGCCGCCTCCAAATTTGATACTTAAGAAAATGAAATTTTATGGTCAGATGAATAGGGGGAACGCCAGCAATCACCTGCAAAGCAGAAGTGGGAGATGTCCTATAGGCCTTGGTAATTTTTAAAAGGTAAATTCTCTGAATAGAGTTTAGCTTAGTAATTTGCGAGGAGTTTAGGTCACCACCCCAAACCCCCGCACCATAGACAATAATAGGTTCTATAACGCATAAGTACCACAGTTTATAATTTTTGAAATTAAAATCATTGAAGGATACTCTATTAAAATTTAGTGAGAGATTATAAATTTTTTTTTAAGATAATTAATGTGGGGACTCCAGGAAAGCCGGCAGTCAATTAGAATTCCTAAATATTTATAAAATTTACAAATTTTTATGAAGGAATTCTTCAGTTTAAAAATTGGGTCTCGACTAAAGACGCTACCACCACGAACTCCCTTGTTGTGGATTGACGGGCTTCTAAACACAACCGAGGCGGTTTTCTCAATGGAGATTTCCAGCCTTAGCCGTTCCAGATGTTCAGCAATAAGATCGATTAAAATATTAGAATTATACTCTAGGTCTCTTCTCGAATTTCCTGTGGAAATAACCGCCAGGTCATCCGCGAAAGCTTGAACTAAAAAGTTTTCGCAATTTATATTCAAAATAGAATTAAAATACAAGTTCCACAGAGCGGGTGCAAGTACCGAACCCTGAGGACAGCCTTTGGTAATTAGATGCTTTATTGTAAAATTATTATTAGAAAAAATAATATGTCTATTTATTAAATAAGAGTATATAAACTTTTGAAAACAGATTGGGGAATGAAGATTCCTTAAGGTTTTAAAAAGAACAGACCAATCTATGTTGTCAAACGCACCCTGAATATCAATAAAAGTAACAGCAACGTGTTCGGTAGATCTTTTGCATTTGATATACGAAATCAAGTGGAAAATGGCGTCATCACAGCCAGAATTTTCTTTGAAACCAAATTGGAGTGGATGAAGAATATTGTTTCGATGAATCCAGAAATTTAATCTATTGACAAAAACCCGCTCAACAATTTTCCCCAAGGTTGGTAACAAACAGATCGGTCTGTACGATTTAACGGATGACGGGTCCTTACCAGATTTAAGGAGGAGTTTCAGTTTAGCGTCTTTTAAAATATTTGGAAAATAGGAAAATTGCACACATAAATTTATAAATTTTGTTAAAAGATTAGGGAATTTAGAAAAAATATGCTTCCAAATTCCATAGTCCAAGAAATCAAGGCCGGGAGCCTTCCCACCACTAAGATTTTTAAAAACCAAAGATATCTCTTCAGTGGAAACCTTCGGAGGGGGGGCAGACTCCTCAAAACTCAAATCAAAAGTCTCCCCGGAGCCCGAGAAAAGAGAATGTATTAGGAATTCATATTTTTGCTTTTGGGAGTTATCAGAAGAGCTAGGAACCATGACCTCAAGGGGCCGAGAGTTCAAGGACTTGCCAAAGGCCACCCTGAACTTCAGGCCAAAGTTTTCACTATTGGTGGTGCAGAAGTGCTCCCAGGCCTCATTTTTGGCATTAAGAATTTTGCCTTTATATAAAGATCTTTCTTTTTTATATTTTAATTGTAAATTTTCAATTTCTACAGGTGGAAAATTATTTTTAACTAAATATATTAATTTCCTTTTAAGAGCGTTTAATTTATTTCTAAAAATTTTTAAATTGCTGTTCCACCAGGAGAAAACAGGAGTAGCAAGAACCCGTCGTTTACGAAAGGATATGAAAGCGGATGACCGGACGGTTGAAATCAATAAATTAGTGAACTCCTCTAGCTGATCTGAATTCCGAATTGAATCAACAGTTTGAATAAGTTTGGGATATGAATTCTTAAATTTTTTGAAAAATTTATTGATACCGTATTTAGTTTTTAAATAAAATTCGGATTTATTTAAATCACATCGCAGTTGAACATTCACAAACCGGTGATCGCTCAGAGACTCCAGGTCCGAAACCTCCCACCTATCCACCAAATAAATAATGCTGTTGGATATCAAGGAGGGCTATTGGCGATGGACCTCGTAATTTTGAACCACGGTCAAGTGACGAGGACGATACCTGAGCTATCACCCCCCTCTCCTAACATCCACACCACGCCGATGGGAGGACTTTGGGCCCCGAACAGATTTAACGTGCATCAGCCCCGGCTACACGGCGGGTCTTTGGCGGCCAAGGATCGAACCCGCGACTGAACGAAAACCGTCGTCCGCTAGTCCACGACCTTGACCACTAGACTACCACGGCCCCATGTCCAATGCAAAGACGAGTCAATCTGACAACTTCTCTCCCGTAGTGTTGTCCAGTAATCGTTTCTTCTTTTATCCGAGAAGTTCATGAGTATGACGCCTTTCGTGTCCCAAAAAATCGTCTCCATAATTTTACCAGCCAATGAGACCGTATTCGCCTTCTTTGGATCAGATTCCACGTATGTAAACAATGGTTTTTAATTTCTGCTTAGTTTCTTAATTTTTGCTTAGTTTTCTAAAGAATCCCATGGATGGTGAGAACTCGACGCAAAATGATGATGACAACTCGAAGTGGCAGCAATCAAATTTTTATTTCGCAGTAAATGGCTACCAAATTAAAAGAAACCTATGAATAAGAATAACATTTATTTTGGCACCATTTAATAGATGGAAAAGCACAATGCTAACACCAACTTGCCTTATAAACGCCATCTATCAGCAAAAGCAAATACTTTTCGAACCACCCTCGTAGGCAAATTCAATATAAATTGTTATAGACCTCAAAAATGTTACTAATAAGAAACAATAAGTTAATAAATATTAATGGCATTGATTTTCTTCTGAGGAATTTTGAATTCATTCAGAATACCTCACTTGATGATCGAGGGAATTTCTTATAATCTAAAGACGCCCATTCCCATCCCTACGCTGTGTTATTAAATGTGGCTTTTTCAATATATAATCTATTTTTCTTATTAAATCTGCATTTTATAACCATTTTAATATTTCAAGTTTGAATTAAAAATACCTAATATGATACAAATATCAATAAAAGAAAATAGCTGAAAGAAGTATTAAGTATTTATAATACTGCAATAAGAAGATGAATGAGTCACAAGATTGCTTTTGTTTTGTTTCCAAAGCAATAAAATTTCATTTAACATTAAATAAGAATTTTTAAAAAATATTTATTAAAGAAAAAATGGTGGAACTTAGTTAAACCTTAGAAGTTTTGCATAAATTTACTCCATGAAAATACACAAGTCATTATTATAGATATGCAATAAATATGAATTATTATAATGTATTGTTATAGATGCAATAATATATCAACTTAGGAATATTAATTTGAAATTAGACTCTAAAATACCAAGAAGATGTAAAGTACATCATTTTTTTTTTTTAATTTTGTGTACTCTAAATTATAGTTCCAAGTCTACATTTGGGTACTACTTCAAGTGAAATTAATTTATGGATTAGTTGTTTTATTAACTTTGCAATGAGTAGCAACACGAGGGCTATCGCCGTCAAACCTCGCATTTCTGAACCTCTGTCAAATGACAAAGACTACATTTGAAGAGGTAACTCCCTCTCTTAATTTACGTATTATCCCAATGTAAGGGCGTAGAAGGCGCCCGGGAGGAGTCAGAACTCGAACCCACTACGTGATGAAAAAACGAAGGCCGCGGGCTCGCACCCATGACTATTGGGCTACCGAGATGTAAAATAAAATTATTAAAATTATACAACAATGGATGTATTTGCCTTTTGATTTCCAGATTGCATTTTATATTATTTATCACTTTAAGGTGAATTTTACAAAAAAAAATCCTTTTATTTTTAAAATTTGTCTTCGCATTTTTATCTTAATTTTTTTTTTAGTAAATCTCTTATGAATAAAAACTATTTACATCATAAATAAGATTGTAAATAAATTTTTTCATGGCAACTATGATATGAAACTATCAAATTTTCTTCTTTTAATTTCCTTCTTTTAATGGCGGGCCGCGGTAGTCTAGTGGTCAAAGTCGCGGGTTCGATCCTTGGCCGCCAAAGACCCGCCGTGTAGCTGGGGCTGATGCACGTTAAATCTGTTCGGGGCCCAAAGTCCTCCCGTTGGCGTGGTGTGGATGTTAGGAGAGGGGTTGCCAGCTCAGGTATCGTCCTCGTCACTTGATCGTGGCTCAAAATTACGATGTCCGTCGCCAATAGCCCTCATGTTGCTTCTAGTGCGACGTTAATAAAAACTAAACTAAAAATTCTTCTTTTAATGCAAGTTATACTTGAAAACTCTGTAAGTCAACTTGTTTTTACTTTTATCATTAAGTGCAAAAAGAAAGAAATATTTTGTAATTCTTATAAATATTCATCTTAAAATCTCACATTCGTTGCAAGAATTAAAAAAGTTTTCAAGATCATACTCGAATATCTTATTTATCTTTCTATATATATTTAATTTTTTAATAACATTTCAAAAAAATTTATTACAATTCGAAACATATTGTATTAAATCTGGTAACAACCGTGAACTTTTTTTTTATTATAAGTTTTGTTAAATTTTTACCATATGATACACTGAGCATTAGCGGCAATCTCGCTGGCGCTCGATTGCCCTCTAATTTTAGTAATAGTAGTAGCACATTATAAATTTCTTAGTAACGTATTTTTGTCTATCTAACAAGCGCAAATAACTTCAAACTTGCATTCTCTTATTTTAATACATATTTCTGCCGCGAATGTTATGTACTACAGTTTTTTTCCTAAGTTACACATGTTTTCTTTTTATAAATTATACATATATTATTGTTTTTAAAAAAATTAATTATATTACAATTCGAAAAACTTTTTTATTAAATATAACAAACACTATGAATCTTGCAATGAAATTCTAGATTGCTTCATGATTTCTTTTCGAAATGCTCACAAACGCAATCCATTTTAATCTCACAAACGCAATCAATTTTAAAATCTGTATTTCGATGCTCTCTGGGAGTCTACAAAAGACAAGAAGAAAGGAAACTGAACAATTCCTGTTATATAAACGGAATTAAGTGGAAGATAAATGAGTTATTTCCGGTAATATATTCAGCAGAAAAAGCAAGTTAATGAAACGTCCGCTTCACAGGATAACAAGAAGTTATGAAACCACGTTCTTAAACTCGGCTTTCCTGCACGCTAAGTCACTGGGTTGAGGAACTCGTTTTAACATCTCACACGCTTCGCAAAATTGGTGATGAGTAGGGAGAATTTTTTTTCTTAGATGGCTTCATTTGAGGAAAAACTGAATTAAAATTGGTTACATACTATCTTTCATGTTACGTATTACAAATCTTTTTTTTTTTTTTTCATCCTATTTCTTCCTATTTTATTAATATCGCAAATACAGGTATACATACCAGTTATTGCGAAATCCCAAAATATGGCTTTATTTGTACAGTGGATATTAACACATTTTATGAACGATTTTGAAGCAGTTTTGTTAAATGCTTAGGATCTAAAGACTAATTTTCTAAGCTTTTAATATGATATTCTGGATTCTGGACTACATGTCTACTTCGTGCTTTCCATGAGAGAAGAGCAATTCATAAATATTTAAGGGGTATTCCTTGTCAGTCTTCTTCTATTATTTTCCAGAGTCAACTATTCGTAGAGGGGTTGGAGCTTAGAAAGATCTCATTTCAGCGCACCAAATACGAAAGAGTCCGTAGATGAAACTTCAGGAGACTTGGGAGGAATATGTTGTAATGATACATACGCAGTATCAATGTTAGTTTCCCTTTTTTCAATGAATACAGTTTTAGATTTTGAAATATAACCCGGTGACTTTGTCTTGTTGAAGTTTCGCTGTACGAAAGTCTTTGAAACAAAGGAACTGAATTTGTTTTATATATATCAGATGTAATATATTCTCCTCATTGTAAGATGAGAGTTGATTTCAATATCGTTTCCCACTTTTCTTATTTTTAATTTCCCATAGAATAGAAACCTACAACAATCATAATGCATTTACTGGAGCTTTCTTTGTATAAATGGAATCAGGTTTAAACACCTTTTCCACCATTTTGAAAGGAAAATAAATTTGAAATTATCGGAAGATAATATCTTGGAAACTTTTCCCTAAAAAAACATTTGCATTTTTTAATCCTTTAAAAAATGCATTTATATTATATATATATATATATATATATATATATATATATATATATATATATATATATATATATATATATATATATATATATAATAAATTATTTTTATTGATTTAAGAAACTCACATTATTTACTATTTCAAGTGAAGCTCGTAAGAAGATATTAGTTGTTATTAATTATGTTAATAATTCTCTATCCAATATTTTGCTTAAGTTTCCTTGTTTATTTCTTTCCTAAGTTCTTAAACACAAGTTTAATTTTGAAAGGTTAAGAATATGTGAAGCAATACAAACAAAAAAAATTTATTTTGTTATTTGGGGAAATAAGCATTTTAAAAGTAGCTTCTAAAAATCAATTTTCTTCAAAATTATATGTCGCATTATATTTAATTAATGCGACATGTAATTTAATTAATTGTATTTAATTATTTACCATCATATTGAATGGAAAAAATCTTATTACATCATTCAATTATTTTAAGTCAAAAAATATTTGTATTATAAGTAATTTTGATGACATTGTGCTTTGCTGCCGCATATTAAAAGAATTTAAAATGTTATGTCCTGACATAGAAATAAAAGTTTTTAACCAGTGTGTATTGGGTGTACTTATTTTATCTAATATGTCTTTAAACATTACCTGTTTATCTTGAGTTTTGATCATTCTTGTGATACATATCAAATATTTAAAATTCAGAGAAAAAGATTTCAGAAATGCATGGCTTCTTTTCAAGATAGTTTTATAAACTCTTTGATAAAGCATTACTCATTAATATAAACCGAAAACTCTGTTAATGAATACAGTGTATAGTTATTTTCAAAAAAAACTGAAACAATACGTTATAAGTAATCTATAGTAAAATAATTTTGAAAGAAGAGTCAAACATTAATATTAGAACGGGATTCTGCAATACTTCTAGTCCCATACTTTAATGAGATTTCGTGTTTTCACACAAAAAATAGTTGTTTAGAAATTAATAAAATAAGTTCCGTTCTTTCAAGAATGTTACCTTCTCGGCATTATGGTCTCTTGAAAAAATATCTATATAAGCAAAGAGTTTTTTCAATCATTTTCTTACTTTAAAGTCACATTTAAATAACATAAATCGTATTTAATTTATTCACTCAATGCTGCTTACTTTGAAAATTCATGTCATGTTTATTTAATATTCATGTATGTTATCTTTCATAAAAAGAAACTTGCACACATTTTATAAAATTCTTACGTGGGAATTTGGCTCACTCATTCTGCATAGACAGAAACAATTTAATGCATATAAAAATATTTCATAAATCATTTTCCTTACATATCACAATTAGCCACAAAAATATATATTTAATAACTCAAAAATGCTAGTTATATTAGCGAAATTCTTTTATTACCAAAGGGGGGGTGTAAAAAGTATCAAAAGTAATAAAAATATTACTTTTCATTTTAAGTAATATTTTTATTACTTAATAGTGTCATTTGTTTTGAAATTCGATGTAGTAAAGGCACATATGTATTTATTTATTTTGAAAGCATTATTTGAAAACTGGTTTATTTGAAAACAAAATTAATTATAACTACAACGCTGAGGAAGTTATATTTTCAGTAACGTTGTATAAAATTGAACACAACTACGTTTAAATTTCTTTTCAAATGACAATTTATTAACATGTGATATAATTCAATTGGAATACCAAGAGATTCTTTAAGATACCTGACATGAAATACAAAGATATATTTATTTCATACATACACAGCCGTCCAAAAGAGAAAGAGACATAATAACAAGACACATTAATAACTTTCAAATAATAGAAAGACACATTAATAACTTTCCCAATTTTCATCACAATTAAATAAAATTGGTATCAATGCTGATTACTCAAAAGGAACTAAATTATGCTGTTTACGAATGAATTGATAAATATAGTTAATTTACAATAAAAAAATAATTTTCCTAAAAATGTATATCAGGATTTTTTTTTTTTTTTTTTTTTGCCTATCTAATTTATCATCTTAAAACTAACCTAAATTTCAAATTTTGTAAAATCCTGCTTGATAGTTTCTGTGTAATGGGGGAGGTTATAAAAAACGCTGTATTGTTAACTGAGTGTCTCAAACATTTGACTACTTAAAATTTTGCATGAAACATTTTTCTGAGTTTTTTACACCAATCGATAAAGAAATTTTTTTAACTCCCAAAAAATGTACAAAAATCGAAAATAATAATAATAATATGAAATACTAAATACATTTTCTAAAAGATGAGTAGTAACATACCAAAAGCTGAAATATATTAGTGCCTCATGTTAGAGGCTCCCTAATTCAAAATTAAAAGCAATTGCCTCCGATAGTTAAGAAGATATTTAAGGTCAAGCTTTCGATAAGGAAACGAACATGATGCCATAAATAATCCATATAGTAGTTTATGATATTTAATTTTTGTTCCACTTATCTAGCAATGCCGAAAATATGAATAATTTGCATGAAGTAATTTAATATATAACCCCTAACATTCTCTTTTTAGACTATTCTTTACTTAATTCTGCAAAAAATAGGAATCCTTAACGAGAAAATTCTTTTTGTGATTTAACTAGCTATATTAATTAAATTAATCAATTAATCTACCAACAACATAATTAATTTTTTATTAAGGTATTTACATTGAAATCGGGGTTTTTTTCCAGTGAAAAGAGAATTGCAAAAGTTATTAAGAGTGTCTTTTTTTAATACTCTATAGACTACCTCCTTCGTGAAATTTGTATGGCAGTCATTTATCCTTAATTTCGTATAAACATAATGGTTGAAAATATCTAAATAATATTTTAAGTTTAATGTATTTTCATTTAAATATCTTATCGATACTCAAAATCTGGATCGAAATCCTTCAGTTTTATGTCTGTGTTCATTGATATAGCTGTAGTGTTATTACAGTGGTCGTAATCTGTATATTAGTGGTGTGTCTTAAACAGTTACCTCTTTTATCTTTTTTTAGTTACTTCTATCTTACCACAATGTTCTGACAGATGGAGCAACATAGATTTCTTATGCTTAAGTTTATCTCACAGGCTGTTCATACTTCGACTAAACATAATTAATAAAAAAAATTCATCCCTCAGTAAATAGAATTCATGACCTAACCATTTTAGCTTCTAAAGGATAAACTATATGCATAATGGTGGTGAGGGCTGCCCTCTCCCGCAAATCGCAACTAACGACAGGAGGAAAATCATCCAACTGACACGGTATAGAGTTCTTTTCTGGGTCAATTATCAAAAGCACTCCATAAGTTTGGAGACTCGGAGATACCCAGTCCCAATCTGCCAAACATAGCCCTATCAGTCGATCGCCAGTATGGTGACCCAGAATTCGAATTCTAAAGGGCAGTACATTCCACCATATAACTACTGGTTGAAAATACTCTCGTCGCAAAAATCGCTCAAAAATTGAGTGGGGTCTATGACACCCAACTCATAAATCACGATTAGTGATATTAACAACTACGGCACCTATGTCAAATAGACCCACCATCTCAACTAGAGACTTTCGATGACGTCACCGGAAAAAATTCCAAATGACATTCAATACAACAAGGGAAATAAATCAGTTGCAGTAATGGCTAGAAAAACAATCTCCTCTAAATATGGTTCAGAAAGCCCTTCAAAACAATAAAAACACGTTCGTCCCGAGGAAGAAGGTGTTTTGCTGCCTACTCCCACTAACTGGAACAAACGACGACAAGAATAAAAATATCTAATAACATGGCCAGTAGAGAATTCCTTTCTGGTTCAATTGTTGAAGGGGCAAAGAAAGACACAAGTCTCAAAACCCTAAGATAGCAAGTTCAAATTTTCTACAGCACTACCAAAGTCGACAGCTGTTGTTCGAAATGTTCATGAAAAGGAACCATGAAAAATTATAAACTCGCTTTCTTTCAAAAATTTGCCCTCTCTAAGAAAAAAGTCTTGCAGTGAAATGAAACGTAGTATATACTACCGTATTCAAAAAGAACTCAATCAAAAGTTTTCGCTCATAAACAAATGGAGCTAGAGAGGCATGGCTTAGTACACGTATGTAAGCGATCCAAAGAGTTAAAATAATTGTTCTATCTAGAGAAACGTCCTATCAATATTAATTACTTCAAGGCTCTGCAATTACAATTGTTACTAAAACAGTAACAATGAATGTTAAGAATGGATAAACTGAAGAACATTACCCTTTTCATTGTTATGGCTCTCAATATTGTTTAAAACTAAATATTGTTTCCCTTACAACTACTGTTTAAATTCAGGATGTAAATTATATTTGAAATTAACACTCGCATAAAATATTTCTCTCGTATTTTACTGTTATAAATTATTTTCGATCGCTACAATTTCGATATTTCGGCTATATTTTATAACTATACTGCTGTTTGTAGAAAATGCAACACCATGAAAGAATCATCAGAATCAAATGAAATTTAATGCAGAAACGACTTGTACTGATACAAATAAATGATGAAATTTTCAAAACAAAAGAAACAAATTAAGCGTCCGAAATCAGTATTTGGTGCAGCCACCATGCGCTGCAATAAGTGCTGCTATACGACGTGGCATGGAGTCAAACAGATGTTGAATATCTGCTTGAGGAAGAGAATTCCATATCGCTTGTATGCGCAACCAAAGTTCGTCTTTGGAAACTGCAGGACGCGGATCACGAGCGAGACGCCGACCAACCATATCCCACACGTGCTCAATAGGCGACATATCCGGTGAATAAGCAGGCCAAGGAAGAAGTTGCATGCGTTGTGCTGAACAGAACAGTCCGCGCAACATGTGGGCGTGCATTATCCTGCTGAAAGATAGCTCCAAGGATGCCTTGAAGGAAAGGAACGACTTCGGGCTGTAGCACTTCACGGACGTACCTGTTGCTATTGAGATTACCCTCAATTCGTATCAAATTGGATCGTCCATGATACGAAATCGCATCCCAGACCATAACTCCGGGTGTTCGACCACTATGTCGTTCAATAATACACTCAGGAAGGCAGCGTTGACCGGCATAACGTCTAACACGAACACGGCCATCATGGGTCCACAAATTGAAGCGTGATTCATCTGAAAAGACAACTTGGTGCCAATCAGCTCGCCTGTCTCTGTGCTCAAGAGCCCACTGCCGACGCAGCCGTCGATGATTCGCCGGGAGGGGAATCCTGTATAAAGGCACCCTTGCACGCAATCCACGGCGCAGCAGACGACGACGAATTGACGAAGCCGACAATTGTACACCTGTAGCAGTAGACCAACGTGCTGCCAGCTGCCTGGAGGAAGCTGTGCGATCATTCACCACCATGCGGAGCAGGTGTCGATCATCGCGCTCTGACGTCACCTTCTGTCGTCCAGTGCCTGTTTTTCGAGTTGTTCGGTGCTCGTCGGTCCACTGCTTCCAAACTCGCATCACTGTGGAACTGTTCCGCTGCATACGAGCTGCTATTGCGCGATAGGAAAATCCTCCTTCTCGAAGGCCGATTATCCTCCCTCGTTCAAACTCCGTAAGTTGCTTGAATTTCTTATTCTTCCGTCGTGGAGGCATGCTCAGGTCTCACTAAACGTTTGCCACTAACAAATAATCATAGACTTTTTTCAACGTCCCGCTACAGCACTTTATTTATACGCTTTCAGCATCAATTCAGAGGGCGCTGCGCGCGCCGCGCACGCGCGATGGCTCTGAAACTTTATTAATTTGCATAATATCCTATAATTGACATTTGCTGCGAATTTCATTTGATTCTGATGATTCCTTCATGGTGTTGCATTTTCTACAAACAGCAGTTTATTATTCTAATTCTAATTTTAAACTAATTCACTTTTTAAAAAAATCTGAAGAATGAAGGAAAAAGACATTGAAAAGACCATCCTGCTTGTCTGGTTGTGGTTTCCCATCAGGTTTTTGTTCTTCAGTTACTGGGATTTTCTATTTCTCCCGCTTCTTCTCATATTGCTCGATAGATTATTTGAGAAAAACATCACAAATCAAGAAAAAAAAAACAACCGGGAGACTTGAATCCACGAGCAATAGGTCTTAACAAACAGGAAAACCTCCAAATTGAAGAAAAATATAAGCATTCAATCGCTTTGAACAAATTAATTAAAAAATTGATGGAAGAGGAAAAAGAAAAGGCCCTGAAGAAAGTAGCGAAACAGAAAGGAAAGACGTAATCAAGAAAAATTAGAAATAACAACAAGAAATCAAATTTCATCCACAGAAGAAGATACCAGATATAAAAATAAGTGACCCCCCAAAAAAATCGCAAAATACTTCACAAAAAAAGACCAAAAAAATCAGAAACTTTGAAGGGGAAAAAAACAAAAAATGAACATTACAGAAAAAGCAATAAGATAAACAAAAGAGGGGAAGACCGAGAAGCTTCCACCACCTACGCAGAGAAATAGAAAGAACTGAAAAGTAACATCCAATCATATTATAAAAGCAACGTTAGTCTCCCAATCCCAGTGCATCACAGCCACATAAGCAGGATGAAAAAAAATAATAAGTAATTTAAAAGCAAAATAGAAAACAATAAAATAAAAAGCAAAATAAAAAATGAAATAAAAAGCAAAACAAAATTAAAAGCAACAAAATTAAATAGCTAAATACAAAATTAAAAAATTAAAAAGTAAAATGTAAAACAATAAAATTAAAAAATAAAATATTAAGTAAAAAAATTTAATTAAAAAAAATACGAAAAACAAAAATAATTAAATGTGAAAGTAAAATGTAAAGTAAATATAATTTTTAAAATAAAAACAAAATATGTCGTTAAAAAACTATATATATATATATATATATATATATATATATATATATATATATAACAAAAAATAAAATAAATCTTGCAAAAAAATATAAATTACAAAAAATTTGTAAACTCAAAACTTTGTAAATTCAAAAATATTTTATTTTTCTCTACATATACGAATGTGTTAATTTTATATGTAATTTCAATGTATTGTCTTTGTGTGTTTGTCTTAAGTATTATAAAATTTACCCAAAATTAAGCATGTGTAGTTTTTTTTATAATCGTATGCCATTGTACAATAAATAAGTAAAGATACAGGCTGCAAAGCTGTTCTCAAAATCCTTTCTGAACGTAATTCCATCGATTTGTAATGCAAGTCTTTAATAAGAGGCCACTTTATGACTTAGAATGAAAATATAAGGTCGGGAAATACGACATTTCTTAACTTTGAAATGTTTCTTTTAAAGTAATCTCAATAAGACATATTTGCTGAAATTCTATTTTAGCTCACGCTTTGGCGAAGGGGAAGAAAATGGCGTCAAATCATGTTAACAGGAATCCGTTAAAATAGAATTTATTAGAGAAACTTACTGAAACGGTTGCATATATTATGCTGTTTCGCACTATTTTATTTTCCGTCGCTAAAGTGTGGGCTAAAATATGATCCAAATGGTATATTTTAGTATTTAAGATCACACACATCCACAAATTAATAAAAAGAGTACTTGAGGTACAGATGAATCAACAAAACCTCAATTAAACTAGCTAAAATACAGGGCATTTTCAAATGAACACGAGAGATCACAATCAAACTGAAAGAATTTCTTTGTGAACACATATAAATTCGATTAATAGTAAGCAATGCCATATTGAAATTTCTAACTGTTTCTGAATACGAAATGGAATATGAGTAGAGCATTAATGTAAAATTTGTATATTATTATACCAAAAAATAATTCAACGGGCATGTTAACAACGACAAAAAAGAATGAAAGATACGAGTATATTAAACATAAGTTAAAAGGAATTATTGATTTTTAATAGAGTTTTCAATAAATAAGCTTTCGTATACAAGTTTTGTAAGGAATCAAAATGCAATAAGGCTTAATTCTACAATCCACACTTTTAAAAATTAAACTGTAGCTCTCTATAGCACCATCATAAGATGAGTATAACATTTATTTCACTTGTAAGAAATAGTCAATTTCAAGTGCAGTTTGTTTTATTTTCTCATAAGATATCAAACAATAATAATATATTATGAGATCCTGTAAAAATATGTGGAAAACATAACATATAATGAATTTAAAAACATTCTTTCATGGATACAGTTTTAAAGTAATTCCTAAATAAATATAAGGAGAGGGGTTCCAAGAGAGAACCCCTCCACTGTATTACTGTCCAATGATCGATTTTCCTTTTCTTTTTTCTTAAGCTTAAGAAATATATGAGTATGACGCCCTTCTCAGCTAAAAAGTCGTCGGCAGCAGCGTTTCAGACAGATGAAACCATTTTCACCTTCTTTAATGCAGATTCATCGGAAGCAACCCATTGATTGTTGCTTGGTTTCCGGAGAGTACTAATGAATACAATTTTCAAGGACAGTGATAGCTCGACACAAACTGACGACGACAATTTGATGCGGCACGAATCAGATCTTCAGTAACTGGATGCAAATCCAAACTAACCGGTGAATTAGTGTCGCATTTGTTTTGGTGTCATTCAATAGATGGCAGCACACACTGGAAAAATTATTTTTTCTTAGCAACCTCATGGGTTTTCAAGAAAAAATATTTTCTGAACCATCTTTCGTTTCCTATGTGATTCATAAAAAAACATATCCGTATTAACTTTCACAGCTCTAAGGGAACTAAATTATACTGTCAATTAATTCATTGCTAACTTAATTAATATAGTTGATGAACTTCTAAAGAAGGAACTTTTCTAATGAACATTTTTTTTTAAATAGATCGTTAGGAAGTCATATCTAGATTACTTTCAAGAAACTAATTCACAATATTTTTCCCAATTTTTAGTATGATTAGTAAAGGGATCAATAATTACACACCGTATATATATATTTCTTCTCTTCCAAGACATTTACTGTCTTTGATAAACGCTAGTGTATGGTCTCCGGGATTCCTTAGCGATCTTTCCTTATTTTCGATCTTCCTTTTCTTCTTAATATATATTTATTTTTTAACCCTATACTTTTAACTTCTTTCATTTAATGTTCAAAATACAAATATGTATATTTGTATGACAATTATATTTACATATACTTAGTTACTAATAAATTAACGAGTGTTATGAGCAGCTTGCCCAAATATGGCCCTTACATCAATAAAACCAGTCAAATCTGTAATAAAAATTGTTCTGAAAAGAGGGTTTATTTGCAGAAAAGAATATTTTTCAGTAAAGTCTGCGGTATTGTTTCTCGTTCTTCTTGTGATACTTCAGAATAAGCTCGAAATTCAGCAGCCAAATAATCGATTTTCTGTCGCAATGAAAAAGTTACAAGCATAAACCGATCTTCCAAAGCAGTTATTATTCTTCATCGACTTTGCTTAGGCTTCCTAACAGCAATTACAGACAACTCTGACTATTTGTATAGAAATATTCAGTCATTTTTCTTCCTCTTTCATCAATATTTTCTTAACTTCTAAACATATTATGAGCTTACAGGCGATTCTTCGGGATCGCAAAAATTTGTTTTTAGTCGATAAATGCAGTTTTTAAAATTCTAAGCAACTTTAATTTGTGGGGAAATATCTTTCAAGAAGAATTCAATGTCTTTGGGTAACATCCGTATTATTCATAAATGCAATACAGTTTGATCAAATTAAACTGGACAATTTCACTGAGTTTTGCTGCATTTTTTTAATCCTCTTGAAACAAATCAAATCTTTAAGGTAATTTATTAAGTATCGTTATATCTATAAAAAAAAATTTGAATACTTGCACCTGTTAAAATTATTTTAATGTGCATCAAGTTTGTATATACATTTAAACCTCCTATAATAAGGTAGATGCTCTTAGAAAACAGCGTTTTACTTCAAACCATGTCATATGAGACCCAGAGCCAGTAAAGAATGAGGGGGGAGGGATTAGTTTCCAAAAACTTATTAAAGACAACTATTTATTTATTCCATTTAAGCATTTTAAATTTTATTAAAAATATAAATGTATGTGTAACACAAAACGAAAAGAAACAACTATTATTTTCATTTAATGCACTCTTAATAAATTTTTCCTCATCACAACTCAGTACAATCAAATGAGAATATTTTTTCGGTTGAGTAATAATTATCACCTTCATTTTCAGAGCCATTTTCTTCTTTTAGATTTTTACACCTTCTATACACTTTATAAAATCTGTTCTTTTGGTTTATTTTCTGGTTCTTACAAGGTCATTGTGGATTCCATGGTATAGAGATAGACAATTTTGTTGTTCCCTTTTGAATTTTCGGCATTTTTCATCGGAAGAATCTGCATTCAAGAAAAGTGATTCAAGAGCTTTAGCTAAGCTTATGCCTTCTTAAAATTTTTAGAGCTAAATTATTAACTTCGCTGTCTTTATCAGTGTTATTTTCCTCTGAATCGATCTTATTTACAACTTCGGGTGCTATTTCCTTCAAATCCACTTCGTCAACTTCTTTTCTACTAATAAATCTTGAACGTCTTCAATAGCCATATCAACAAAACCTTTGCCTTCAATGTATTTAGCACAAGATCTAATTTGCCACTAACATCATTATTTGATGATTCAAGCATATTTTCTATTTCAACTATCTATATGGCCATATCTTCTTACATGCATTTAACGTTGACGGTTTTAGTTCTTTCGAGACAAAGATATAATGTCGATGCAGTGCTTATTTGAAAATTGCTTCCTAGCTTCCAATACATTAATAAATTTCAAGTCGGTTACTACTAGAACCCACTGTAATGCTCCTCTCATATAATAAATTTTAAAGGTATAAATTATATCTTAATCCAATGATTGGAGCAACGAAGCTTTGGAAGGACTCTAATCTTATGGTTGACATGGAGCTTTATCTAATAGTAAAAGTGTCTTGATGCTCAAGTTTTTCTGCTTTAAATAATTTTCAACGTTTGGCATAAAACAATTTATAAATTAATCTTAAATAAATTTCCAATAACTCAAATTCTCTTACTTGCTCTCCAGTATATTGATAAGATGCTTTTATTCATGCCTTCAAGTGCACTGGGATTTAAAAACCTAACTAGCAATGGTTTTGTCATGTAGGCCCACGATGCATTATTGCACAAAAGTAGCGTTTTGTGATCTTTAGTCTCCTTAAATCTAGGTGCACGGTTTTTTTTTTAATTGTTCTTTTGAGCATTTTTTTCCACCGAAGCCCAGTTTCGTCAACATTGAAAACTTGATCTGTAGTGTATCCTTACTCTTTAATAATGTTTTTCATTTTTTCTGGATACGTCCTTGCAGCTTCTTGATCAGCCGACGCGAATTCTCATTGAATTCTAATGCTATGAGTTACAAAACATTTTTTGAATTTTTCGAACCAACTTTTACTTGCCGCAAAATCTGGGTTTACAGAGAGTTTTTCGTGTTCGTTAAGATATTTGTAAGTTTTAAGTACATTTTGTTTAATGATATTACCATCCAATGAAATTCTTTTTTGACAGCTATTACCAATCCAAATGTTGAATGTCTTTTCTATTTCTTCAGTTATTAACGTCCGTGGATGAGCTGCAATTTTTGCGGATATCGAAGAAACCACTTTTTGTCTCTTTTTTTATTTTTCTTAATAGTCCGGACTGTTGCTTCACTTAAATTAAGACTTTTCCAATGTGAAATGTTTTTTTGTCCTTTTAAAAGACGAACCAAGATTTGTATCTTTACTTCTGAAGAAGTAATTTCCTCTTAAGCGGTTTTTTTTTTTTTAAATCTTTATAGAACATGGCTTAAGACTGAAGCTTAATTTTCCAAAAATTAGTCTTATGGGGGGAAAAGTCATTCTTTAACGCATAGTAGTTCGACACAAACTGCTGACCGGTCGCTTAAGGTACTTTTGTCTCCAGGCCACTAAGATAAAATGAAACAAAAAAAAAAGAGGCCTTCCGTCCGATGTGTCTGAATCGTGTTAGACACATCAAAAGAAACATAGCAGGATATGCTCTGTGACAGAAACTATAATTAATTATTCCTTCTCGTTGTTATTTTAAGATAATTTAGTTTTTAAATATGTTAACAAAGCAAAAGTCACGTGATCTAGAGTTATAAAGGTACTATGTTGTACCAATTTTCAGTCGAGTCAATTTTCTTATCGTGTTAGATCGAAACCGTGTTACAGATTAACAGGTCAATTGAAAAGTCCTCGGCCTGACACATAGATGGCGCTACTAGAATTAAATCCATATGTTTTTTAGTTAGCCCTAACCCTCAAAAGATGCGTGAATAAATTTGACAGCTATCGGATCATTAGTTTGTGAATTATAGCATTTTGAGTGAAGCAACTTTTGTTATTGTAAAAAAAATGGATAAAAAGGAATTTCGCGTGTTGATAAATGATAAATGAAAATTCTTTTTGAAGGGAAAAAATACAGTTGAAGCAAAAGTTTGGCTTGATGCCGAGTTTCCGGACACTGCCCCAGGAAAATCAACCATCAAGGATTGGTATGCTAAGTTTAGACGTGGTGAAATGAGCACCGAAGACGGTGAACGCAGTGGACGCCCAAAAGAGGTTGTTACCGACGAAAACATTAAAAAAATCCACAAAATGATTTTGAATGACCGTAAATTGAAATGGAATGAAATAGCAGACACTCTAAAGATATCAACTGAACGTGTACCTGATATCATTTACGAATATTTGGGTATGAGAAAGCTCTGTGCAAAGTGGGTGCCGCGCGAGCTCACTTTTGACCAAAAACAACGACGAGTTGATGATTCGGAGAAGTGTTTGAAGATGATCAAGCGTAATAAACCTGAGTTTTTGCGTCAATATGTGACAATGGATGAAACATGGCTCCATCGTTTCACTCCGAAGTCCAATCGACAGTCATCCGAGTGGACTGCACGCGATGAACCCGCTCCAAAGCGTGGGAAAACGCAACAGTCGGCTGGCAAGGTTATGGCGTCTGTATTTTGGGATGCGCATGGAATAACTTTCATTGACTACCTTGAAAAAGGAAGGACCATCAACAGCGACTATTACATAGCGTTATTGGACCGTTTGAAGGACGAAATCGCCAAAAAACGGCCGCATTTGAAGGAAAAGAAAGTGCTGCTTCACCAAGACAATGCACCGTGTCACAAGTCAGTGAAAACGATGTCGAAAATCCATGAATTGGGCTTCGAATTGCTTCCTCATCCACCGTATTCTCCAGATCTGGCCCCCAGCGACTATTTCCTGTTCTCAGATCTCAAAAGAATGCTCGCTGGGAAGAAATTTTCGTCGAATGAAGAGGTGATCGCCGAAACTGAGGCCTATTTTGAAGCAAAGGACAAATCGTACTACAAAAATGGTATCGAAAAGTTGGAGGGTCGCTATAATCAGTGTATCACCCTTGAAGGGAATTATGTTGAATAAAAAAAAACTAATTTTGCCCAAAAAAAATGTGTTTTACTATGATAGGCCGTGGACTTTTTAATTGACCTGTTACAAGGTTATACGAGGGTTCCGGCAATTTATCGTATCGTGATAGAACGAAACCGTGTTGTAAGATGCCGTACTGTAGGAGGGCTACCTGTGTTTCCTTTTTCTTCTAGATTTAGATTAATTTCTGAATTTCGAAGGTGAAAAAAAGGCTATTATCCATCAATGGGTTCTTATAAAAATTGAAATTGTGCTTAAGAATTTTTACGAATACAGTAATATCTCGCTCAACGCAGTTAATTGATTTCACGGAAAGTGCATGAAAAAAGATTTAGAGTTCTGAAATCCTTTTTGTTTTTAAAAACAAAAGTAAAGTAAAGTGTGCAACAAAAAATTATTTAAATCAAATAATTCATAAAATTTACGTAAACCTTCAGTAGAAGTAGCTGATTATTTAGCAGCGGGGCTAAGAAGACATATTCGTCACTAGAAACCTCTTGATCATCATTTGTAGGATTATCACTGCTAAGTTCGGCTGATTTAGTTCTCATGAAATCTATAATAAGACTGCTCACCAATACATAATTGTTTTATTAAACTTAAGCCTTCGGCAAATTTTTTGCAACCAAATTTTTTAATAGGTTCATCACAATTAGAGTTTCCCAAAATATCGTTGCAAAAAAAGAGCTCAATTTCTCTTAGACAATTCCATAAACTTAAATGAATTTGAAAACCGAGTTGTGTGAGTACCTCGTTAAACGAGAGATTACCACTTTGCATTTTCGAACTGAATAGTTTTTTATAGTATGTGTAAAATTTTAACGTAGAGAGGTCTGGTTGGGGAAGAGGGAATTATGCGCAAGGAAGCCTGAACACTTTCAGAACTTTTGTAAGTACTTTGTTTAAAGCAATGCTCACTGTATGTGCAGATAATATTGAATGCACTTAATTAATTCGAACAAAAAAATGACATCAGTAAAAATTCATTTTCATGACCAAAACATTTGTTTCCCATATCAGTGGACCTCACTATTAAAGGAAAGTACCATAAAAAATTGAGATAGTCTCGAGTTGAGTTAAGGAATATTTTAAGCTTGAAGGCTGTATTAGATTATCTATAATTTAAAACGACTTTAGCAAATAATAATGAAACCACGGGAAATTTCAACAATAGTCTATATGCATGTCATGGCCTCTAAGTCATTATGTTCCTATGATGCATTGCTTTAGAATGAATATTTGGAAAGTTAAATAACTATGTTTCTCTTTTGTCAAATTATTCAAAATTAAGTACTAAAGAAATACGTAAGTTTAGCAAAAATAAATAATCGTACATATTCTAAATTCCATATTTAAATATATCGCATCTAAATTTAAAGAGTTGTAAAAATTTTATGCATAATTAACTGCAACTTTTTTTTATACACATTGCAAGAGATATATACTCAACAATACCAATATGCTTAACTCAAAAGACTTGGAAAGACTTTTATTTTAATTTATTTACTGTGTCATCAATGAAACCTGATAATGAAAAAGATGACAATACATACGGACAGAACTCGAAGTTTATGCAATTAGCACATTTTTTTCGTGGAGAGCATTTAAATGTTGTAATTATTATTGAGCTAATTAAATCAAAAAAAATTATTTTAAATATTCTTAGACTTCGTGTGGATAACTAGAATTTTTAATGACTTAACTAATAGACAATATTTTATCAAAAAGCTTTACTTTTAAAATTCTTCCTTGAAATAATTTACAGTTTTCTTTTTTCACAACCAGTATACGCAAGGTTTGTCTTTTTAGTGTAATAAAAAAAGAAGAAGAAGCTGCTATTTACTACTTATGTTTAGCACAGGAACTTGTCTTACATTTTATCAAAAGCAATTATACATTTGCATTCCTTTCTGTAACGTTTAATATGCATTATTTCCTCTAGTTATCATTCCAATATTATTCTTTTCAAGGGGTTCAGCTTTTTTCAGAGAGATGGCAGCACATTGCCGAAAGATTGAGTAATACAAAAACATTTCATGTGGGTGTTTTTTTCCCCGCCAAATCTTCCAAAAATTTGCAGAACATTCTAACACGACAAAATCGCAATGCTCTGACTTGAAATTTTCTGTAAATTAAACATATAAAATAATCAAGGTAATTAAGTTGTTTAAAATACTCTATGTTTACGAAAATACAATTTTAAATTTGCGAAAAATACTTGTATCCTTGCTCAAGAATTTTTGCAACCATTTTTGGAAGAAGTTTATATTTTACAAAAACTCGTAGATGGTGTCATATGTATCAGTCTTCATTTTTAAACTTATAATTAACAGTTGAATGCAAAATAAAATTGAAGCATGTCTAAATTTTCATTTCGAAAATCCTATTTTAAAGATAACAATATTTTATTGCAGAAATAAAGACCTTATTTACTTCATAAACCCAAATTTAGCTTTATTAGGGATTTAAAACAGGGGTATCAATGTTAAAAATAATTGCAGTAACCATATATTACGTCACATGACCAAAACAGTGATATTCGATTCTGTTCTCATTCCATCCTTAAAATTCAGTCACCAAGAGACCTAATAAACACCCTTATTTTCAATCTGATTCGAAATCGCAGAGATTACAGAGAACAAAAGAAATTAAAAAGATTTAGCTTTCTAAAAGACAATTTTCAGAATGTCAATATTTGGGGGTATCTGAAACTACTTCAAAAAATCGAGATGTCTTAGAAATATAAAATATATTGTTATTGTTATTCTATATAATACTTAATAGGTTTCTTTCTGAGAGATTTAATGTGTTTCATGTGTTCATGATTTTTCAGAAAGGATTTCATTTAATTATTTCATTTCATTAAAAGATGACTGAATAGCAGCTTCTAAGTGTTGAGATTTTAAGTACTTCTTCGATATTCATATTTATATACAGTATACCTATGCAACTAATTCAATAATTAAGACTGGAAACATATTAAACATAAAAGTGTATATATATGTGTGTGTTTATGCGTGTATGTTTATATATATATATATATATATATATATATATATATAATGATCTCGATTAAAACTAATTTATATATAACTTTCTCAAGTTTTTTCATTCTCTAACTCAAAAGTAAAGAATTCATTCCTATTTGCTGATAAAATTCCAAATTATCCTTTTATTTATCAGTTCACGTGGTCATAAAATCGGTTTATTCCACTTTACCGTAATCATAAATCAGTCAGAAATAATCCCTACAGTACTGATAGACGTCATATTAATCACTCAGAATCCCTACGTGTTATACCATGGGAGTTACCACGTGATTGGGAGAAATACTTACTATGATGTGTGTGTGTGTGTGTGTGTGTGTGTGTGTGATTGAAAAATGCCCCTGGAAAATTCCTTCTATAAAACTCAATGCATGGCGAAAAGCTCTCTTCTGTTATTGTCGTATGCTAATTTCGGGTCGGCCTCAGTGGCCGAGCACTGTATCATTCATTCTGCTATTGCCTCTCCTCTCAACTAAAGTCAATAAATAGACTTTACTTGGTTTGGTCTTATTTGCTATTATTACAACCATGAAATTTTAAATATAGATTTTTAAATATAAAATTCCCCCCTACCCCCCCCCCCCCCCCCCCGGGGGGGGGGGGTAAAGTATGTCTGTGTATCATATATTCTTAAATCAGGAACAAATAACATGGATAATTTTTTTCAATATTTTTACTATTCAGAATTCAGTATTCAGAGTATGAATTTAAATTGCAAGAAAAGGCTATTTTGACGCAATTCGAATTTGAAGATCATTCTTTAAAGTAAATATATTCTGAATTCCTAATATATTACCGTGACCATGGTAGCCTAGTGGTCATGGTCAAAGCCGGTGGTTTTCATCCAATCTTAAGTTCAAGCCTTGATACTTGATTAAACACAAGTTGTGTAGCCGGAGCAAATATACGTTGAATCTGTCAATGTTCAAAGTCCTCCTGTTGGCGTAGTGTAGAAGTTAGGAGAGGGGACAGCTCAAGTGTCATCCTCGTGTTGTTATCCCTTCTTGTGTAGTTATAATTATATAACTTGTATATACAATAGTGTGCAAAACTTAAGCAACTTTTCAGATTGTGTCGCAATTCCGAAAACAATCAACTGGGTGACATGAAATTCACACTACAGTGGCACAATGTAGCACTTAAAGGTTGATGATAGCATCGTTGTTTAAAAATTAGCTGTACGCATTCATGATTGAACAGAGCAGAAGAAGGCTTCATTAACAGAAAGGCATTAGTAGAAAACATTGCCGGGATATGAGGAGGAACAATAAGCCAAAGTCCCACGACATTAGCGTGCCATGCCGTCCTCTTTGATGTCATAGCGATAATATTTGTATACGCATCACCTTTTTACTGAGCTGTCTTTTCATTGTACTGGTCGCAAAAAGCCCTTTTCAGTAATTTTATGGTTGTATGTAGAAAACAGCATTTGTCGCTTAAGTTTTGCACGCTAGTGTATGTTCATATTTTGTCTTCTTCATTTTTGTTCACGAGTTTCTGGACGCTTTTTTATTGTGCCATTTAACCTGTTATGCGTCTTATTTCTGCAAGTACTGTTTTTTTAGTTTTTTTTTTTTTTTTAATCCTATCATGTACATTTTCTGCTCTGTAAATACATTGTAAACTTTAATAATTCTTGATTTCGAAATTATGTAATATCTCATATTCTTTTGTCAATAAATGCTGAGTGCGAGGGCTATTGTCTCCAGGGGGGGGGGCGCTTTTTTAGCTCTAAGTCCTTTGAGTGAGCTCGGTCCCCTTGGGTAATCTGCAAATAGCCCTCATGTTGCTTCTAGTTCAAAACTGACATTGAAAACATAGGTTTTCAGCTAGGAAAAGAAACCCAACTAAAGCACTACAAAACTAAAAGACCTCTCCTTCTGTTCATGCTAGCTGTAGTAAAAACGGAAAACTTTGAAGAAATTTATAGCATCCGGAAATGTCTTTTCATGATAATCGAAATAGTCCAGTACAACAAAAAGAGAAACGCCATTCAATGTTATAACTGTAACTATTTTAATCACTCGTCGAAAAACTGCAATACTAGATAAAGATGCCATAAATGTGGTAAAGGACATCTAACAAGAGAATGCAAGAATTAAAAATAAATTAGACAATCCCACATGCAGAAATTGTAAAAATACCGGACATTTTGCTTCCTGGGAAGGATGTCCCAAGTTTCCTGAGCCAAAAAGGGGACAAGCAACCACTTAACTATCCACAGAAACCGATTTTTTACCTCAAAAGAAGTCAATGAAAAATTATCATACCCTCAAGTCTACAATACACATAAAAAAACCAAGAAAATCAAGAATAACATATTCCAGTCATGTCCAGAACTTCAAGCAAAGGTATCAAACCATCGTACAGTGCAAACCAGGATAACTTTAGCATCTTCGATGTTATAAGAGAAATTCAAGAACTTTTCTGCTCTTTCTCCCAGTTCCTAAATGCATGTAAGCAAATGAGAAGCACTGAAAATAAAATTGATAAGCTAAATATTTTCTTCCAAGGAATAGAAACTGATTTTCCTTAAAAAGAAAAATTTCCTATATTTAGTCAAAAATCAAGATTCTCCTTTTTCGCCAAACTCTTATAAGTAATCTAGTGGCGACGCCCACTGACCAATCAGAATGTAAGATTTCCCCGACTTCTCCTGTTAAATTAGTTTTCTACGGACTATACTCAGAAAGATTTTTACCCATATCCTGTCTTTCTTCAACTTGATTTCTGCTCTCGCCTACTAGAATTTACTCTGCTCATCTAATCGCAATAATCATTCGAAATTGATCTGTTATCAAATTTCTGCTCTAACAGATTAAAGCCCAGAAGGGCAAAGAACTCCAAATAACCCTACACTATGTACAACAACTTGGCCAGGGTTACTCTTGATCCAGTGGAAATTGTGTTACATGTTCTTTTTAAAAAAATTTCGAGAAATTCTTTTGACTTGTGGTCATGGCATGGAATAAATTTTAAACAACTATGTAAATACACTAAATTTTCAAAATATCTTTAAATAATATAACAATATGGAACAATATATTACAATTGATAATGAAATAAAAATATATGTGTGACACACAGCATCATGACTTAGTAAATTTTTCAACAAATATTTTAATAATGGAGATTGTCTGCAAAGTGCTCTAAAAAAATTGTCGACACATACTTGTGTCTTAAAAAAATTTGTTAATTGTTTTTCCTTTCCACAGTAGAAGAAAAAGATTTCTTGAAATATTTATGTTACAAGAAAAAACACATTAAAATTAAACATAACACACATCAAAAGATATAAATTTTTGAAAAATACTGTATAACATTTATGTAAATAATGCAAAAATTTGATCCTAACAGAAAAAAAAGCATTATTTAAAAAAGTTTAAGCTATAAGTTCAAAATGAGATTGATTTCTTTTATAGAATTAGTCTGAATTGAACTTTTATTTCCTTCTTCTGCAGGAGAATCATGATAAGTTCAAAACAAACCAAATCACACTTGCTCTAAAGAAACAAAACTTTAATCATTTTTTTATATTTTGATTATTTGTTGTCTTATTATTCACATTTATTCCCCATGAACAAATATGAGGTAAAATATTTTGCCCTCAGAGGTCTGAGAATAATGAGAATTGACAGTTTTATTACTTTTATTTTTCATTTCTTTATGTATTCTTTCCTTTTTAAAGGCATTTTTACAGAAATCACCAAATTAGTCTTTAATAGGCCAAATATTTCTTACAATAATGCACAAAACATTCTTAGATCCTTCTCTTATTTTCGATTATATCAATATATATTGTATATAGATTAAACAAAATTGAACTTAAAATTTTATAATAATATAAATTTCAAAATATTGTACAGGAACTAAGATTATAACTTAAAAAATTAAAATAATCAATGTCAATCAACACAATTGAAAAACACAAATAAATGTTCACATTTTAAAACGAACGAATCATGAATTAATACGACAGAAATCTGAACAATAAAACATGTACGATCTTAACATGTATGATGTTTCTCGCTATTCAAGAGCACAAACACTTTTTTTTTTCTCTTGAAGAGCAGGGTGTGGATGTCAATTCATTTCCGATTATCTTCAAATAAAATTTGTAAGACTTTCTTTCACGTAGCAAAATTTTTAATTTTGAAGGGTAAACACAACTTTTGAAGAGATACAAAAAAAATTTCTTTCATAGCACAACTTTTATTCTTATAGATATATATCTTTCATGAAGATCAACTTTCAAAGAAATGAAAAACATAATAATAATTTCCATTTTTTCCATGCTACGTTTTTAAATGTAACTGACGGTTGATATAATTTGATGTGAACTTGAAATTTGGCATTTGTCAAAACCTATTGCTTAGGCTTTTCCGCGACAATCATCCTGGCGGCTTTTGATACATATTGGATAATGTTATGTTGTTGTCGACTAAATGAAACAAATAGAGGCAAACGCTTAGGCTTAATAAATTCTAGTGGTTTATTCAATCATACGGATAATACTTTGGGTGATATTTAAAGCAAATTATTTTTACAATACTGTCCGGTCATTACAAAAGAACCAACCGTTGCGGCGTGGCCTCACTGACAGAGAAAAGAAGAAATAGAATAAGTTAAATTACGCAGACAGCTTATCTAGGTGGTAAATTACCCAAAAATTGTGTTTAGTCTGCAGAAAAAGAGGGCTTTAGTAATCTTAAGCACAGTATTTGAAGGGGTAGTTCGGTATTTTTAAAAGCGGAAGAAAAGGTTTCGCACTAAGAAACTAAAATGCAAGGAAAGATAATAAATTTACCATCACATACACACACACACACACACATATATACAGTTATGAACATGAGTTGATGCTTCTCTGTCACGCTTCCCTTAAAAAAGAAAAATAGCTTCACATAGATGTCACTAGTTAGAGTAAAGAGAGTTTAAGAAATGACCCTTTCAGCTTGGCTACGGTGTTAGCAACTTGGCGACTTTGGCAACAAATAGAAAGATTTCGAAGATGCAGGAACGTAGACGAAATATTGATAGGGAAGAAAGTTTCAAACTTTTTATGAATTTTCCCATGTAACGTCACATCCGGCTGAAAAAGATATAAAGAGCTACATATTTCGCATTTGCAGACCCCCCTCCCCTCCCGCTCCTCACATGGTGCACTACGGTTCGTCAAGAGCTACAATCGGGAGATTAGTCAGTCTGTCGGAGGAAGCGATCTGTGAACGGAATCATTTTGTCTATAGAGTCTGCATTGTAGACCGATTGGAGAATCGTGGCCGAGTGAATCCGCTGGAGATTTGGGCTGAATCTAGCGGAACTGTCGGAGACTGTCTTTGGAGTCTCCGACATGATGTGAATGACCGAGTTATGCGAATGATGTGAAATGTGCGGCTCTCCAGTGCACGTTGAAGAAGATATAAGGGAAAGAGCCTGCCGAAGATTCAATTTTCGTGCCGTTATTTCTGCTAGAGAAATCATTGTAGAAAATTTGTTCTTGTCTCAGAGGCACATGCATTAACATAGAACGCCAGGCCGTCGTCAAGGGAGGCAGTTCCAGCAGACAGACGATTTTACGAGGGACATGGTAGTCGGACTGAAAATGGCAGGTTGGTACATACAGTAAATCTCAGCTGACATACACCTGGAAGCGTCCACAGTGCACCGGCTGTGGCAAAGATGGTTGGAACAAGGAAGTACGGCAATTTCGAGTGGTGCCGATGCAGTCAGAGTGACGTCAGCTCGCGGGGATCGGTGCATCCACCAACCAGCGGTGGCGGACCCGGAAGCCACTTCTACCTCCATTCTGCGGCATGTTTAAGACACTCTGGGCGTTCTCATATCGACTAGAACTATTCCCCGTCGATAGGTAGCTAGTGATCTGCATTCATGGCGTCCGTTAGCAAGACTACCTTCTACCACAAAGCATAGACACCAACGTCTGCGATGGTACCGGTGTCGAGCGATGTGGATGACGCAAAGGCACATGGTCCTGTTCTCAGACGAATCACGCCTCTTTTTCTCCAATGACAGTCACCGAGGGCAAGTGTGGAGTCGACGAGGAGACAGGTCCAATCTGGCAGGAATTGTGGAACTCCCCACCGCGTGACAACGCGGTATCATGGTTTGGGGCGCAATCAGTGCACTATGACGGCCCAACGATACGTGGATTATGTGTTGTGGCCTGTGATACTCCCCTAACTTCAGAGATAGTCAAATGCTCTTTATTAACATGATAATGCCAGCCGCACACTGTGCTACCACTTCAATACCTTCTTCTCTCCTGATCTCTGACCAATTCAGCACATTCGGGATGTGAATGGACGCATTTGCAGACCCTGTCACTACCACGTTCAGCAGATTAACTAGGGCAAATGGCTAACAGAGAATGGAGAGTCATTCCTCAAGACACCCTCCGTACTCTCAATAACTCTGTACCTAAAAATATTACTTCGTGTATCGCCTCCACGGTGGTCCTACAGCCTACTGAGCCAACACTATTCTCACTCAGTATTATGCATATCATTTCGAAATAAATATCTGTTATAATTCGTTACTATCTTCCTCTGTTTGCCAAGTTTCAT
>BMAW01027575.1:617112-642112 GCA_019974015.1 Nephila pilipes | reverse complement strand
ATTACTTTCGTCCGTGAATAGACGAGGTAATAACATTTACAAAAGGGCTATATACAGTTTGATTTACTTCCATTTAATTAGTTCATCGGAGAAATATGGATGATTGCCCAAATTTATGATATAATAACGATAGGTGTTGAAAGATCACGTGGGGTCATAATACCCGTACCTACCAAAAGAATTCAAGTCCCTGAGTTCCCCTGATATAAACCCCAGCGACAGGCTGCCTGGCTATACCTCCAGACGCTGGGTATCCATTTTTGTCGCCTCCTTCGACATGCATGAGCTACAGTTGAACTATTCTGTCACATCCGGGGCATTTTTTAAATGTTTGATATATTTAATGTGTAACTTTATTATATTGCTCCTTTCATTAAAAGTATAGAAAATGATGAAACAGGTTTGATGAACATTGTATTTAACGCGTTTGCAGATACTGCAAACTAAAATTAAACTTATTTATATATCATTTTGTGCGTTTTATCCAGAGTATAAAATCTAATGTATTGCATATTAAAGCATTAGAATGGACATAAAAAAAAATTCTATAACAAGCGTATTCCTAAAATTCGCAATACACTTTATAATATAAAAATGATTTCAAATTCTTTTAATCAGCATTTACTTTATTTATTTTGAATATGTAAATATACCAAAAATACTCGTACTGAGAAAGCATCAAAGATACATATTTTCAATATCTGCTGATAAAATTAGAAAATATTCCGTTTAATAATATTTTATTTTTAATTTAGTATTAGTTCAATTTCTATTTAGCATTAGTTAATTTAAATAATTTTAGTTTAATTAAAAACGAGATTTCAACCCATTTAATTCTTCCTCAAATGTATAAAGTAATCGTATGTAGTAACAGTTTAGTGTTAAATTCATTCGATTACCTTTGTGGGGTTTTGGTTCGAGGAATCTAAAGAACAGATTAAAATCAGTTCTTTAAAAATGAGCAAGAACAGTTCATCTAGACGAACAGAAATTCCCATCCCTGGTTAGGGATGGGAATTTCTGTTCTTCTAACGAGAATTCGGGATGGTTATGTGAGTGAGTGAAGGATTTTAATTGCACAAGAGCCAGCGATGTATCTGTGATCTCCACCCCCCCCCCCCCCCCCCCCCCCCCGAGAGAGAGAGATAAAAACTGGCTGACAAGAAGAAGAGTCGAAACTAGAGAAAGATGCCTAGAGAATCCCGTGGGCGCCTCATCTGTGTTTACCAAAAACAGAACAACCCATGGTGAAACAAAAAAAAACAAAACAAAAAAAAAAGATCACTAGGGGGTCTAGGTGAGTAATGCCAGTACGTACCTGAAGAGGCTTTTTAAATCTTTTGAGGGCTCGACCGACGGTTTTGTGTGGACTTGCGGGCTAGACTCGTTGATCTAGCCCGCAAATCTGTGAAAGCTCCAAGTCTTTTTGTTGCAGTGGTGTGGAAAGTTGGTGAATGAAGTGCCGAATCAGATGTCGTTCTCGTCACATGACCGAGGATCGTCTCAAATAGCCTCCCTTTTGCTTTTAAACGCAACATTAATAAACAATAAAACAAATTTTTTAAAAAAAAAAAAAAACTTAATCGGAAACATTGTTTGAGGAGAAGTTAATGAAATTGTGTCATATATATGTTGGGGGAAATGAAAATTTCCTTGCATGCTCTACAGTAATAGTTATTAAGACTGTTTATAGTATAATAATCATGTCATTAAAAAAATCGCCTTGGGAAAAAATTAACAAAATAGTGTCATTTTGGGGAAGGGGGATGAAGTGTTATTTGGAAAAAATTTACAATTTCCATAAGGCAATGCTAAATAAATGACTCTTCCAAATAATCTTTTATGAAATGAGGCTTTCAAAACCTCATTTCATAATTATATTTTAATGTATCAGATATATTTAAATTCTATATTTATATTTAAATGTATCAGAAGCTGGCCACTTCTGATACATTTAAATATAGAATGTGTAGAAACATTATATATTTGACTTGAAAGTTTTAAGATAAAATGAAAATTTATTAAAAACATCTAAAACTAGCAAAATCATCACAAAATATTGTAATCAATAAAAAATCAACAAAAAATAGTTCCTTCAAAAAATTGTTTTATTTGTAATTTCATCCTAACATTACTACAAAATAATAATAATAATGTAACACTATCTTTGACAAGTATAAGTCTTTGAGGGCATAAAACAGCTCTTTTCTTTTTATCAGACAATTGGCTTCTTTTAAAATGTAAAACTATTATTATGTTCTATGGTTTCTCATTTGTCAATAAAGCAGAAGTAATATTGACTTTTTTGAATTCTTCTATAAGTTCTCCATTTTGATGCATTTGTAAAAGAATATCGCAACCACCAATAAATTCTCCATTGATAAAAACTTGTGGTATAGTAGGCCAATTCGAAAATTCTTTAATACCTAATAGAAATGAAAATCATGAAATATCACACCACAAAACAATATTATAAAAAAGGAAAATACATACTTATTCCATAATGTATAAGATCAGATTTTGAAAGAAAAATTACTATACGATAAATAAAAATTAAAACATTACGAAAAAAATTATTAATTATTTTTCATTTAACTGATAAATAATTCTCAACTTTTATATTTGGATCTCCAAAATAATATTCATATCTTACATATATTAAATGCTTATCTCACTGAGATTTTTTCCTATCATACTAATCGAAATTATTCACTATATTACCAGAATATCATATTTTCCCTTCCCCCTAGAAAACTTGAAGACAGTTATACAGAATACAAATTCTCAATCATAAGAAAGCATTGATTTTAAGCAAAAAAAAAAAATTTAATTAAAAAGAACACTGCCAGTTGCTTCATAAATAAAATAATTTCATATTATAAAAAAGATAGCTTTCATTTATTTGTAACAACTGTAACAAAAATTCTCCAAAGAACTGATAATTAATGAAACTAATTACAAGAAGTAAATTTAAAATAAAAAAATAATAACATGTTAATATCTGACAATATATTTAAAAGTTTGCATTAAATTATTTTTGTTTTAAGATAAAACAGTTATTACACATTTATGATTATTTTCAATTTCAATTATAGTTCAATGAAGTCCAAAAAACAAAAAATTACCACAATGAATATTTGTGCTTAAGAATCAGACAGAAAAAGTATACAGCATAATATGTCAATTAAAATAAAACACATTCAACAAGAACTTAATCTTTGCAACAACTTATAATAATTCAAGTACTGTTCAAGAATCAAATTATGATGAAATTAAGAATTAAATATTTATCATGAGTTACCAGTATCATTTTCATACACTCATTTTACAACATGCTTTCTGAAAGAGGGGAAAATTGTTTTAACTAAATATTATCCTTTGTAAAAAGCAAAAATAAAATTATTTAATACTTTATTTCATTATAGATATTTTTATGTTTCAATCTATATCAAATTATGTATACCCATAATAATATATGGGCAAATCAAGCATGTCAAATTAACTACTCATAACGAATACCTTTGCAAACCAGCCAACAGAAAAACATAAAAAAAAAATTTTTTTACAGAGAATATTACAGCTTTATTTTTAAAATTTATAATTATATCATTATTGACAGCAATCTACAACAATCAGGAATGAACTATTGCAAGTTGTGTTGAATAATCACACCATTTTGCCTCATCAATAGCAAACGATATTAAAATGATATCTACTATATCATGATCTTATTCTGTTATGCATGATGTGCCTAACACTAGTATTTTACTGTCAGAGAAAAAGAAAAAAAAAATTGTTTATGTTATGTATATTAATTTATATAGTCATTCTATTAATTTGTTCAGTCATTCGGTCAGATATTCATAAAAATCAATATATGTTAACGTTAATCTTTAGTAACATTTTTTCATTTTATGATAAGGATTATTGGATACTTCCCTGTTATAGCAGCAATAAACGATGAATCGCCAGGTGACTAAGAAATACCATGAAATTAAGTTGCATTGGAAGGTATGCTTCAAGAGTTTGGTGACAACCCTGGCATAATTATAATTTGATGGGCACCACTATATCAAGGAAGTACTTATTATTGCATATTTCAGGTCCTTGCATTCAATGTGTCTGTACTGAAATCAGTCAGAAGTACAACTGAACAAAAATTTACTGATGAGAACATAGGTATTTCCAGGGAAAAAATATTGGAGTATTTTTTCTGCGACATAAAATAATCTGCTGTATATGTAACAATCCTATTTATGTACCAAAATAACATAACATAAACAATATAAATACAATGATGCAAATCACAATGAACTGAAATCCTAAACTGAAAATAAATTAAGAAAATAAAAATTACATACTGTTGGACCATGAGGCATTTACTTGTTAGAAACCTGCCCATGACTGAAAATAAGTTTTATATGCTCACTTAAGAGCATTACATCTTACGACATAACAGTAAACAAGCAGTATAAAATAGTCATGGATGTAAAAATCTCAGGGGAACTTTTTTATAAATAAAGACACATTCAAGTGAATGAAATTAAGGTTTTATTCTGCAAAAGCTAATTCTGGCTACGCTGCACCAAACATTAGAGACATTTATGTGTTTAAGGTTAAAATTATGTTCTTAATAATATGATCATTCTTCATAAACAATATTCCTTGTAACTACTAAGATCTTGATTAATTTCAAAATCTTTATAACATGAATCCTATAAAATTTTGTAAAACAACATGTTGCATTGTGCTTAATTTTAACAATAACATCTATTATAAACAAGTTAAAAGCTAAAGAAATAGATTTTTAAAGGTGAAACTGTCTTCTTTCAGGATTTCATGAATATTTTTAACACCATGCTAAACTGTAGCATAACATAATTTCAACATAACATTTTTAACTAAAAGCTGAAAAAAAGTTTTCAAGAGAAACTAGGGCACTTTTCCATTTCACCAGCGCAAATCCCGCCAAGCAAACTTTATTGGCGTCAACACACAGTATATACATATTCAGTATGGCGTCGGTTGTATCATTTTTGGCGATTTTATAGCTTGCGCCGGCGAAAATGAAAAGTACCGAAACGAGCAAGCAAGTGATTTTTTTAAATGGCACCAAGCAATGGGTTTAATGTTTGAAAGGCATACACACATGACACTGAAAAATCATAATTGTATTACTTATCATTGTATCAATAAAAATCTAAAATTATTAAAGAATGGTAATAACGTGCCTTGTCGCAACTGCTCGTCTTCTAGAACATTATAACTATCATAATTAACACCATGCATTTCAAGAATTTTTACTACAGCATTACTGAAACCACAGCGAGGAAGTTCGGGGACACCTTTCATGAAAACAACAACTTTTGATTTTTTCACTAGGTCACTGATTTTATCATTCAAAGAACTGCAATAACATCTATAAGACATCAAAGATTTTATTGCACTGTTTCGGCCTCCGATCAACATCTTTAACGCCATAATTGCACTTTTGTACAGGTGAGAAAAGATGTGAACAACAATATATTTGATTTATTAGGAATGTGGAAAATTAAACGCACATTTCACTTTTGTTTATATTTCATAATGCTTACAGAAATAGTAGAAGTTACTTTTAATCTCTTAAAAAAAGATTTAAAAAATAAACACTGGACGAGTATATCGAATGGCAAGAATATAAAAATATCATTTAAAAATTAGAAATATTTTTGTGCCTTTACGAAAAGAATTTAGACTTCATTCTATTCATAAGAGCCTTTCCTATCTTTTAAATATCTAGATTTTTTTTTTTCTTTATTTCTTTCTCCTTTATTGTATTTAGCTTTTCCAAATGCTTATTTAGGAAGCCATCTTTTCTGCACAATTCAGTACGATTTCTCTTCTCTCAATTTATCAAGGATTTCCAATATTTCTCATTTTACTAAATTTATTCCAAAAGTAAATCTTGTATATCTCAAATTCGGAATATTTGTAATGTTTACCCTAAGTTATGGCTGGCGTTGATCCCTGCAATGAGAAAATCCAGCAAACATACTTTTGAAACCTGGCAACCGTTATTTCAACTATTTGTACCGCAACGCCAATTTTCAAAAAATTATTGATATTGTCTCAAATCGTGTTTACTTGTGGCGTCCGTTTATAAATTTGGTGATTAATTTTTCATGAAAAATTATTATGGAATGTAGTTGATGAACAAAATATTTTCAATTTTTTTTTTGATTAATTGAATAACTTTTTTACCAAAATGTCTGAGTATTCTATAAAATTTCCCCAACCTGTTTCTAGAGGTACTCTAGGTCAACTAGTAACTGAATATTTTAAATATATTCTGTATTCTCGTGGTCAGTTCCCTTTACCTCTAGATCAATTAGTTTCTCAAATGGTTATTGAACACACTGTGGGAACTGAAGCTTCGAAAATTGATAATTATATGATATACTCTGATAATCCACACCTTCAATGCAGTTGCTCAGTGAGTATTCTTCTACATAGATTTTCCTTTTTTTTTAATTTAAAAAATATAATATTAAGCTATATGAATCGAAAAATATCAAATATTAGTCATGCTTTATTTTCTTTTGAATTCACCATTTTAGATATTAATTACTAATATTTTGTACTTGAGATTAATTAGACGAATATGAATCATAATTGTTAAGGTGACCAACCCTATATTTTTAGGTAGTTTTGTTCCTCTTTTTCGTAAACCATATGTCTTTTAAATCCTTACTTCAAAAATACTTCCTTCCATCCTTTTGTTCTCCTAAAAATAAAAAATTCGATATAAAAACCAACGTTTTTATATGGTGGCAAAGTTTATTAGAGAAAATTATTGAAATATTAGTTAAAACTGTTAGTTATTTTTAACTTTAAAATTAACTTAAAAAGAGACATTTGTGAGCGTATTAAAAAATTCATAATATTCATAAAATCAAAACATGCATTTGAAAGCTTGTAAGTCATTCTATTAAAAAAAAATGGGAACCAGAATTCAGAAAAAAATTATTGTGATAAGACATGGCGCCAAATATTGGAAACTTTCTTTCTTGCGAATGATTACTGACTAAAAGTCAGCAACCCTTACTATCTCGGAGATAGTATCTCCCCTTTGTGAGTACAAAAGTTTTATGATACCTCATGCGGCGTGGGGAGTACCCGGTGTTCCCAGAGGGAGAAAGAAATTTTTCCCTCAATCCTAAAAACGCTGAGAGGAAAGAATATTTTAACTTATTAAAATTATTGAAGTATGAGTTAAAACTTGTCGCAAACGTCTAAATATTGCATTGTTAGGCGAGTACGGACGATTCCCAAAATTTCAATGCTCTAGCTCAGGGCTTCTTAAACTATGGGGTCGCGTAGCAAAATTCTGCGGTCGCGAGAGATTTTATAATGTCAAATATTTATATATACCATTTTATAACATCACTAGAGTTGGCGGAATACAGTGGACTTGCAGCATCTAGACGCGCATTTGTTGAAGGTTTTGAGCTATCTCCACCGACAGCAGTAAACGATCGATGATCGCTATTATTATACTGTGGCTATACATTGTTAGTGCGTTTGTCGGAATCATACATGTTAAATAAACCGCGCGCCGCTGACTTCCCACTCTGACCGCCACCTCTAAATATCACACACAATCAAAGGGAGGAATGTGCGCGCGTACACACGTGCAACCTGCAGCTAAACAATGATTCATGTATGGGGTCGTCAAGAAACTCGCAATCATAAATGGGGTCGTGAATGACAAAAGTTTAAGAAGCCCTGCTCTAGCTTGATGGGAAGTTGGTTAAATTAACGATCGAAAATTTGATGACACACACACCAAGTGAAATTCAGAAAAACGTTTTAAAAAAAATCCATATTAATTATTTTATGCAACCTTTTAAATGCTCTTACGCATAAAATTGTCTATGATGATTAATGTGCATGTGACTGTGTGCACATTGTAATATTGATATAGAGTAATTTCAGTGTCTATCGAATGAGGATTACACTTGTGGGGATTCCCCTTAGATCAAACCGAAGTGATTTGGTATAGTTTTAATTAGTACTTTTAAAGGAAGCATTATGAAATATTCTAAATTATGTAACATTAAAGTAGTTCTAAGGGTAAGTATTTTTGAAAGAATATTATCACTCTTAAAGAAACTTTATTGTTTTAATTTTGAATCTATATTACTTCTACAAATTTGCTTATCATTTAACTGTAATTTTTTATTTACTGAATATAACTAGTTCAAGTATAAAGTTAAAAAATTTAGAATGCAATATGAGGAGTCCATTGAGGTATAAGAATCGTTTTAAAGGACATTTAAATAAGGAGTTTATTTTTTATTGTAGACAACAAATAAAATTGTTAAATGAGCAATCTGCAATGAAAATTTTTCTTTTGCGATTCGTGGATGAAATTCAATAGCAAAGCACATTACTATTAAACATAAAACTTTTCTTGATGCAGAGGTTTCAATGTCCAGTCTAACTACATTTTTTTAAAACTGATAATTTTGGATCAAATGAAAAAAAATGAATAATTATGGAGAGTTCCTTCTCTTAGTATACTTTTTTTCATAATCGGTTTTAGTAATATAGACTGGACTATGAATTTTTTTTAAAAAAATTCATAATGCAAAGATTTCTTGTGTGAGAACTGAATGCAAGACATTAATAATTGGTATGTTTAATGAATATTGCAAGACGAAGATTATCTGTTAGCAGATTTGAGATTCTAATAATTTGTATTTGCTCTATGAAGATGCATCAAACCAAAACGATAAGAAATTATATTCAATATTAGTATGATATTTCAATATTAAAAGCATTATTCAGTTTAGTGAAGGAGAAACTCCAGAAATGTTATCTAATAATTTACTTTGTTATTTCAGAATATAATTAAAATTTAAAAATTTTAGTGTTATTGATAGATAATACAAATATGAATTTTGGTGGACGTAATCGAAAAGGTGTTAATAAAAGACCTACTCAAGATATATATATAACCATTTGGGGAATTGGTTGCAATGCAAACATTTTATCAAATACCATTAATACAGCTTCTATTTCTGTGTCAATTAATGAAGTCATAATTATTGATACATATAGGGTGATATTATTAAAGTTGCCTTTTCAAAAGATTGTAAGAAAATAACCACTAGTCAGAGTGGCATGATATTTCAACTGAGTATATGTGAAGCAATGGGAATTTGTTTTGTGAAAGAAAAAAAATAGTTGAAAAGTAGATCAATAGAGGGCTCTGTACTAGTCATAAGCTAATTAAAAGACAGGGTTTGTTGTTGTGGCTTTCTTTGTTCGAAACCCATTTGTCTTGACAAGGTGGTGTTGCAGCGTATTGGGGGGGGGGTCAGCTTTTCATTGTCCTTAGATCAAAATCTATAAAGAAAAGCGAAAAAAAAATGATAAACCATCAAGAAAAAGAAGTTGAGAACAAGTTGCTACAACTTACTTGAGAAAGGTTTTATATGTAGACCACTCTTTTCTGCCACAAGTTGAAAGTTAAAACAGTATGTTCCATAAGAGATCATAGTGTTTCAGTTTTGATGTGAATTTTTTGTGTAATGCATGTTTTCAATCCAGCAGAGCTCACAATTGGAGCCCTGTACACATGTTTTAGGTAATCCCACTGCCAGAAGTTGCAAGGATTCTGGTCAGGTGATTGTAGTGAACAGCTGTTGTGAAATGGAACCTGATAATTCTGTGATTTCCAAAATGCATGTTCAGCTACTGCTTCTCTGGATTTCAAATGTGTGTATGAGCCCATCTTGCATAAAAATTATGCTATCCATACATCTGTGCCGTTGCAGTGCTGAAAGTAGCAGGTTGCACAAAAGATTCATAATGTGTTCTGTTGACTGCACAAGTGACAGGACCAATCTCCTCGAAAAAGAAAAGTCTGTGATTAAAGCTGTCAGAAGTCTGCACCACACAGTGACCTTTTGAGAATGAACAGGCAGTGGTTGCATTGGGAACAAATTCTCTTACCCATGTTCTGTAGTTTTTAATATTGGCCGAACCTTGGAATTGAAATTAGCTTCATCTGTTCTCAAAATATTTCATGGCCATGCATTGTCTACTTCCATTCGAGCAAGAAATTATAAGGTGAAAGCTTCTTGTTTTGGCAGGTCAGCAGAAACCAACTCCTGAACATAAATAATTTTGAATGGATAGCATTGCAGGATGTTTCGTAAAATTTGACAAACTATGTTAACAGGCATGTCTAAAATTCGGGCAGTGCACTGCATGTTCCCAAAGCACTTTGCACTTATTCTTATGCTGTAGCCAAATTCTCCACTGATAGATTTCCTCCCTCTGCCACATTTCACATCAAATTAACCTGTCTCTTCGCATTTATCATCATCTTCAGATCAAATGCAATCATCGGGACCAGGGACATTTTTCTAATCCTTCAATGTCCAGAATTTTCTTTGATGCAATTTGCACGTTATTATTCTTGTAAAAGAGCTTCAGGTGCAGAATAACAGGAACTACATGTTCTTTACCTATTTATCACGTGTAATGTCTGATGCACATGTCGCATCTTTTAATTAGCAGTCTAAAATTCACATATCTCTTACAGCAATCATTTTTAGCCTATTATGACTAGTACAGGGTCCTCTATCTGTCCACTTTTAAACTTTTTTTTCTTTCACAGAACAAATTCCCATTGCTTCATGTATACTCAGATGAAATATCAGGTCAGTCTGACCAGTGGTTCTTTTTTCACAACCTTTGAAAGTGAAACTTTAATTATAATCAGCCTGTATTTATATTTCAGTGCTTTTACAATTCAATTAGCAAGTCTAATGAAAACAGTTTTATGAAAAGGCTGTTATTGAATATAAACAGCTATTCAAAAGTGAGGTAGCTTGTTTTGGCTCTCGCAATATAATGCAGTTTAAGTTTAGAAAATTGCCCTAGAGTTCTGAAAGCATTCTTTTAAAATGATGTATCCAAACTTATGCTTTATTTTCTTCACAGCCAGGTATTATTTTTCTACAAACTACCCAAGAAACAGAAATATGAAGATTAACTATCTTTTTTAAATAAAGAAACATTTTAGCATTATAAACAAAAAAAAAATATTACCCAATGTAAGTTAGAATTATTAACTGAATGTGTGGTTAAATTCAATTAGCTGGATGTAAATTGTTCTGAAATGTATGTGGTCATGGTCGCAGACTTGTTCCTGCCGGTTTTCGTCACATTGTGGGTTCGAACCTTGATGCCACAAAAGACCCACCATGTAGCCAGGGCTAGTGCATGTAAAATCTGTCTAAGCTCAAAGTCCTCCCATGACGAGGTGTGGAAATTAGGAGAGAGGGATGCCAGCTCAGTTGTCGCCACCAATAGCCCTTTTTGCTTCTTGTGCTACATTAATAAAACCAACTAATCAACCAATCTGAAGTGTGTGCACTTATTGAAAGAAAATTCATACATTAAAAAAATGGTTTTTAAGATTTAAAGTTACTATAAATTTAAAGTTTTAAATTATTTTTCATTATGTTATTTTAAAAATATGTAGTTGAATGGTGCAAGCTGTTCCCCCCACCCCCAATGCTGATCGCTATATTTAATGAAATTCCATTTGTACTCCTTTTTAAAAAAAAAATAGTTGGTTACCTTATAATTGTGTAAATATGATCTTGAATATCAACTGTACAAATATATATATATATATGCTTAGAATATAACATTATAGACCTATAATACACTATTTGCCTGGATTGGTGCCATTTTGCGTTTTTTGACCATGAGATTTTTCATGTCAAATTTATCTTCATTTTAATTTAATTCTGTTATAGTTGGACTAATAGAAGCTATTTTTGGGAAATAATAACTGGTTCACGAATGCCAAGATCAAGTTTGCTTCACCAACTTAATGCTTATGTCAACATGCACGAAATTCGACATCAAAAGCCTCCTTGCTGCAAAGTACAAAATGGTGCCAATCAGGACATCTATTGCATCTGGTACCCATTACTAAGTTCTACTAAAAATATTAAGATTTTACGAAGCGAGACTGAAATGCAGCATGTTAGAACTGTAATTTGCTATATGTCTTGGTGATATTTGTCAGGCACTGTTTTTAAAGAAAAGTATCTACTATTTTGATATACCTAATATAGTTTTAATTTGCTTTAAAATACTCTTTAAGAGCTTTGTAGTCACTGAAAAACTTGTACTGCTCACCTTTTAGTTTGTAGAATACAATTTATAGGGTGTTTCAGAAATATTTATACTCTCCAATATTTTATATATATGAATGTTTATTTTCCTAAGCTTGCCAAAAATGATACAACCGATGCCAAATAGAATATGTGTATACTGTGTGCTGATGCCAATAAAGTCTTCTTGGCGAGATTTGCACCGGTGAAATGGAAGAGTACAGATTTTTTTTATATCAAATCTGAAAATTTGAGGGTTTTCCCCCTCCCCCCTCTTAATTTTTGAAACCATCCTTTCTTTCTGTGACATTCAATAAATTTTCTGTTTGTGATTTTATGTAAATTATTAATCGGTAAAAATATTATTTAAAAACTAGATTCCCCCTCTTCCTTTTAAAATTTTATTCTTTGAGAAGGAGCAAAATTTAAAATAAGAAGGTTAAGAAAAAGTAAAAGTTTTATGAAAGATCTGAAAATGAGGTTTAATCAATTGTCTAATTCTAATTAGAATACATGAAAGATGATAGAATAAAAGAAAGATTTTTTAGTTACTAAGGATTGTAAAATAACTTTATTTACCAATAGACGATTAAAGTAAAGTTTTAGATTTTAAAAGTTAGGCTTCACTGGTTTATTCTACGAAGTCATTGAAGAACAATGAGATTAAGTTATTAGAATTGTTAAACCATCATTTTAATAAATAAAATGGAAACAAATTGTTACAATGTACTGATAGGCTTCCTACAACTCAATAGATACATTCTTTGATAATACTGTGTTGTGGGAAATCGCATTATAGGAGACAGCAACTTAATAGAAAAACTGGGATTCGATTCTAAAAAGAGAAAACTACCTTTTATAGTGTAACATTTTCAGCATTTTTTTTTTAAAATTATGTAAATAAAAACATTTCAGATAAAAACTTTAAAAAAATTTAACATGTTATAGAAGCTAAAAAGATTATGATTCCCAGACAAAATCAAAAAGGAACTTATTATTATGTTCACAAATTTATTCCTCATCATCACTTATTATAGTGTGAGAACATTTGAGGTCTTATTTCAAGATCTGAACTTGTTTCATTGACAAGTTCCACTACACTTCTAATTAGAATACATGAAATGTGATAAAATAAAAGAAAGATTTTTTAGTTTAGGTTTTAAAAAATCTGTCATTAGAGATTGTTTGTTCTTGCTTTTCACGTCTTTTATGAATATCTTGATGGACAAATAAGCAATTTTAAATATTTCTCTAGGAGTAGATCATTCTCTGAAAAGTAAGATTCCGTTGTTTTGCCTTGTCCAAACATTTTTCTATGCCTTTCAGAGTGAACTTTTTGTTTTCTTTATAGAAAAGTTCTACAGAATTATCTTTAATTGGTAATATTTTGGGTATAATTGTCACCAAATCTGCTTAGTTTATTTCATCTTCCATAGTTCTAAAATATCATCAACAGTTATATCAATCAATGAATCTATCGCCTACAATTGTGTGTGCAAGGCTTTCTATGTTATATTCACACTGAATTGGCTCAATAATATTTTCCTGACTAACCATTTATAGTAATAAAGCTTTCTGGAAGCATTTAAAGTCGATTGGCATATTTCTTTTAAGGATAAACCAATAATTTCTACACAATTTGAAAGTGAGGTTTGTTTCAAAAATTCACTGTCTGTAGAATCTATTTTTTGCAAAGTTAATTCAAATGTTAAAGGTTTATCTAACCAGGGAATAGAGGGAATTGCTACACATTTCTTGTACAACATTGTAAAAATACCACGTTGTAAGAAAATCGCCACATTTTTCCTTTTGTGTTGTAATTGACCGACCTGTACTTCTTATACCCCATCTTTAAAAAAAATATTTTTTGAGCGTGAGACATTATTATGCTTTAAAAATTTCCCTTCCCTTAAGTCGAAAGCCTTATAACAAACATTTTTTTTTTTCTTACAATGACTACTACTAGGAGATAAAGTATTATTTGTTGTCATGTTATGTAATACATTTTTTAGAGGTTGTTAGTATAAAAACAAGTTTTTTAATTACTCATTAAATTAAAATTGATTTCAATATTATGTATTAAATAAAGTTCCATTAGATTTTAAACAAAAGTAAAGATAGGTGAAATTTTAAAATAAAATTAATAACTCTTTAATTTTTATTTTTCAGGGTGTCATTCCAAAACCAAACATCACATATGACAGGAAAAAAAAGTTGTATGAAGAAACCATTGAGAAGTTTGATAGGTTTTTCAAAGAGCTTTCAACAATTTTAGAAGATAAAGATGTACTTGAAGTTGTTATGAATTTAGGTCCTAATATGATGAGTCCTAAGGAAGTTCATCGTATTACCTTTCCATCTTGTTGTTCTCATCCCAAATGTTCTCAAAACCCTGCTCCTTTCAACAAATGCCGTTTACTCTTCTTTAAAAAAATTTTGCAGGGGGATCTGTTACAAAATGGGAATTCAGAAAATATATTACCAATTTCTGTTCTTTTGCATTTGAAAACTGGTGGCACACTCACCGAACGTATGGAACACAAACATTTCTATGCATTGCCTCGTAGATGTAGGCTAATTACTGTGCATTTTGATAATTTTTGTGAAGAGCCTGCTACACATCTTGCAGATTTGCAAGATAGTTCTTTGACAAACAATGAAATACCAAGTAGTGTACAAAAGGAAGGACTATGGGTTAAATTAAAACCTGATCTTAAAGGCTTCAAAACTCTCTTAGAAGGAAAGGTTGTTTAAATTTGGAAAAGGCTGTGATATTGAATCTAATACTTTTTTTTATCAAAATCTGATTGAATTAATTCAATATATATATATATTTTTATATGACATGAAATACATTGTTTTTAAATCATGTTTCAAAATCATTAGAATTTATGTTGTGGAAAACATATTTATACATTTGCAAATAATTGCATCAAATACAATTTTAAAACATCAAGTACAATTAAAATATTTATTAAGTCACTTTTTATATTTTATATCAAATAAATGAGTATTCTGCATCAGCTGATAATTATTTTTTATTATATTTTCAATGAATATAATAGTCGTTATAAATATGCATAAGTGTTTGTATCAGAATGTATAGGTATCTTTTAACCTGTAGACCAAGTAGTGAAGGAAAAAAAAAATTTATTAATAGGAATACCTTTATGTTTCAATTTCATATTTATTTTTTGTTCATCATGTTGGCATTTACATTTTAAAGGAATTGATGGAATAAAAATTTGAGTGATCACACATTTTGTGATGAATCAGTTGCATTATTTTTAAAGATACATCAATCGATTACAGTATATTTGTATAATTTATCAATTTGTAGTATTATTGAAATTTATATCAAAGAAAAATAAATGTTTCCTCTTTTAATATACTGGAGATATCATGAATAGGGTTGAAGATTTTTAAAAAAAATATATCTTTTTATCTAAAAGATTGAAAGTACCCTGCTTAGGGCTTTGGCAGAAAACTCAGCAGGCAGTTCTTTCGGTCTTTCCCATCTATACAGTTGCTCCTATTTCTTTTTTCTCTATGTGTTCATTCTTACTTGTTTATTGCTTAGTCATTATTTTTTCTTTTTATGCTAATTTAAATTGTTCAATGTCCTAAGCATCTCCACACACTAACTGTTCATTCTCATACATACTAATTCTCTTTTCACTTATACTATTTGTTGTTCTTTAAATGGGTCTCTTTCACACTGGAACTATCCTTGAAAATCAGGAAATAATTTATTTTTCTAGATTATGTAATGATATTTTGAAGAAAAATATTTCAGATGAAGAACATAAGCAGTGGTAACTGTTAGTGTTGAAATAAATGACTAGCAGAATTTTTTTTGATTATTTCTCCATCTGTTAGCTTTTAGCTGTGACTTTCCAGAAAAACAATTTTCAAAACAATGAATTAAATAACTCTAGAAAATTTTAAATTAAGCATTTTTTATTAATTGAATCATGAGATGTTAGAATACATTTGCAATTATATTAAAAAATTTCAATTAATTCATACAAACATTAAATTTGTTTAGTTATCTATTTTTACAACCAAATGGAATCAAAACTAAATTTTTTTCTAATTAATCATTTTTTCAATAAACTGGGTGTATACCTGTGAAAAGTGGATTCTTCTAACTGATAGTGCCACACATACATTCTTATGCATGGTGTTTTAACATGCATAGCATTTTGCTTGATTATTCCTAACCTTCAAAACCATGCATGTAGAAAATTATGAAAGTATAATTTATAATCTTTTTCTGCTTTGAAAATGGTGAATTCTATACCAAAAAAGACTATTTGCTGATGCTTTTGATTATTGTTTCATTTTGAGGAAAACTGCTACCCAAACTAATCAAGTACGTGGAGAAGCTTATGGTGAACAGGATACTTGTGGAGATTAATTCAATCTTTTCAAAACTGTCCCCCCCCCCGCAAAAGACCATGCATCGGTGGGGGGGGGGGGGGGGGGAGAGACCGAAAAATGTTCTTGTGGTGTTGCAAGCATTGTTGGAGAAAGGGTACTCAAACTCTATCACAATTCACAAAAGTATTAAATTTGACTCAAAAAAGTGTTACAAGCATTTGTAAGTGGTTGAAAAAATTCAAAGAGAAAGGAAATGGTGAATCGAAAAGTCTCCAGCAAACTCCCTACTGAAAAGACTTCAATGGAAGAGTTTCTCTTATCGAATTGTATCAGGTGATGAAAAATATATTTATTTTGATTATCCCAAATGTAGAAATTCATGCACTGATCCAGGTTAACCATCGATATCAAGACAGAATCACTTCAGAAAGACTATGCTCTGTGTTAGGTGGGATCAAAAGAATGTTGTATATTATGAACTTATCAAACCTGGTGAAACAGTTAATGCTGTTAGCTACTAACAACTAATGATCAAACTGAATCATACATTGATCACAAAATGTCCAGAATGGGCCCCAAGACATGGAAAAGTGATTTTGCTACATTACAATGCATCAGGTCACAAAAGTTGTCAAAGAAACTTTAAAAAAATTGAATGGGGATGGGGGTTACTTTACTCTTGCTGTACATTGCTCCTTAGGTGATCATTTGTTCTGTCCAATGGCACGCTGATTGGCTGAGCAGCATTTCAGTAATTTCAAAGAAGTGGGAAAATGGGTCGAATAATAGTTTGCTTCAAAAAATGAAGGTTTTTATCATCACAGAATCCATCTTTTGCCAGAAAGATTAGAAAATGTTATAGCATATACTTCAAATTAGCATGTGTTTTTTCTTTAAAAAATCCATATTTCATAGGTATACACCTGGTAGTTTCTGTTGTTATTTTTAAATTTATGAAGCAATTTTAAAATTCTTGCATTTTTATCAAGTGTTAATAGGAATGTGAGACCATTTACATAATGGGCATAAAACAAATATTTTGCTTATGTATTTATTATTCCACCTTCTTTTTACTGTAAACATGTATTTTAGAGCTTATAATGTAAGATTAATTCTTAATGTTTTGCTACTGTAAGTTTTTATATAGGAGTTATATAATTTCCTAATGCATATAAAAATTTAATAGTTGCTTGTGCATAGGAATAATTTTTGATGATTTTATCATTGTTGTTGCGAAAGCTGGAAGTACCTTTAGGGGGTTGGGGTTAATTGAGGCATGCGTCCCCGTAAGTATCGCTATTTATGCAAAGAGTTTTTTCTTTGACTGTGCAATCTCTTGTGAAGTGAGTATTCCAACATTCCAGGCACCTAGGCAATTTTCAGAGGAATGGCGGAACTTGTTACAGTTGTAACAATAAGTCACACTTTTTCCTCTGTATCTTCTATTTTAACTGACATAAAGCAAAGTCTGTCGATTTCATAAAGGTATTTAGCGACTTTTTCGGATCTTACAAGGAAGACGGAGAGGACGCTTTGTTCTGCGATTATGCAGTTGTGCGACCTTATCAATTTCAAAGCCTAGATCTTTTAATTCTTCTATGTCGTCTATTAAGGTGTCGCGGAAAGTCCCTTGACATATAATTTAATAGATCTTTGAGATATCTGTTAAATGACGTAGTATTCATAATTGTTGTTTGTTAATGCATCGTTCGTTGCTCTATATTCGGTTTCATTGCTTAAGTACAATTTAATAAATTTTCCGGAGAGACGAGTGCGTTTAAGGAAAATTGTGTTGAAATTTTTCACTTGTTCTCTATAACTTTTTTGTAATTTTCATCACTATAGGAGGAGAAGGGGTGGTTGTATCTTGTTTTTCTTTGAAATGATAATAAGATTTTAGAAGCGATTGGCCGTGGTTATTAAATTTTTGTTTGGGCTTTCAATAGTTTTTCTAGTTGGGGGGGGGGGGCTGATGAATCCGTTTTCATTTTTCCTTTCGTTACTTTTGACTGAGGTAGCTATCGGAGATGTAGTTTTAGATTTAATTTTTCATTAGGGTTGTAGAGATATTTCAGAGCGGAAAGGGCAATTATTTAATTCGCAAGATGGAATTGAGCTAAGTACACTTAACAAATTCTTTACCTGTACTTAGGGGCCGCGGTAGCCTAGTGGTCAAGGTCGCGGGCTAGCGGCAGGCGATTTTCGTTCAGTCGTGGGTCGATCTTTGGCCGCCAAAGACCCGCCGTGTAGCCGGGGCTGATGCACGTTAAATCTGTTCGGGGCCCAAAGTCCTCCCGTTGGCGTGGTGTGGATGTTAGGAGAGGGGGTGCCAGCTCAGGTGTCGTCCTCGTCACTTGACCGTAATTCAAAATTACGAGGTCCGTCGCCAATAGCCCTCGTGTTGCTTCTAGTGCGACGTTAATAAAAACTTTACCTGTACTTCTGCATCTAGGTATGTGGTTTTGTCATATTAATACGTGCCATAATCTAAGGGAAAAAAACTGATTCTTCAATAATTCGCTGAGCTTTGTTTCTTTAACAATCTCTTATCGGTTGATAGTAACTGTAACACCTGCTCTGGTAGCATGGTGATTTTTCTTGACTCGGTGGCGTTGGCGAGAGTGGTGGTGAGGAAGTAGGCGATGAGTTTAAATCCATTTTTCGGTCCGTATCGAAAATTAAGTGGGTGGTCAAAAAGACTAGAAGGTTAGATTTAGCTTCCAACCCTCACGAGGGGCCGCGGTAGCCTAGTGGTCAAGGTCGTGGATAGCGGCTGGCGGTTTTCGTTCAGTCGCGGGTTCGATCCTTGGCCACCAAAGACCCGCCGTGTAGCCGGGGCTGATGCACGTTAAATCTGTTCGGGGCCCAAAGTCCTCCCGTTGGCGTGGTGTGGATGTTAGGAGAGGGGGGTGCCAGCTCAGGTGTCGTCCTCGTCACTTGACCGTGGTTCAAAATTACGAGGTCCGTCGCCAATAGCCCTCGTGTTGCTTCTAGTGCGACGTTAATAAAAACTAAATCCAACCCTCACGAATAGTACTGAAAAGTACTTATTTAGGTTGGTAAAACTAATTGGAAAGTGGATCAGAGCAGGAGAAGTTATAGACCCCCTGATAAGGTCTCTGACGTCTAGTGGACCCCCTGATCCAATCATGTGATTCTGAAAGATTCATCGAACAACGCTCCGTTTAACAGGAACGGAACCTGATTCTCGCCAAATTCACGAAAGGTTACCATAACAATCCAGTAGTGACCAGCACTGGCTCCCTGTACTCGAAAAAGATCCGAATGTCTGAATTGCAAGCTTAGTGTTGGATCACTTATGTAACGATCCGTAATGGAAATTTTTTAAAGGAAGTAGGAACCCCTATACGGACAATGCCAAATTGACTATTTTTGATGTTCATTTTCTCAAAATCTATTATGAATACAAGTTTGAAATATTTTACATATATATATATATAAAATACATATTTTTCATTATACTGATAGGAGCTTTAGTCTAATTTTGAAATTCTTGTTTTATTTACAAAATATTGTATCAGATATAATGAAATTTTACTAATTTTTTATACAAAAAATTTCTGCAAAAAATACATTTTTGAATTTTTTACAAAAAAACTCATTTCAGTATGAAAAACAAGCATTACGATCATGTCTTACAATTACACAGCTATGAACAGTAATTTCTTAGAAAAGGTACAATGCACATGAAAAGTCACTTTTTGAAAAAGAAAAAAAAAAACAAATTTTAATGTAAAAGTACTTTCCTATCAAAACATTCCTGCCCCATACTCTAAATTATCTACGTTCTTTAATATTTTATCATCTTCTCCTTTCTTTTAAAGTCTTTTTTTCTTTTTCCCTTTCCTAACATCCTTTGTTTTTTTGTAAACAGGAGTATGTTGATTTAAACATTCTCTGTTTGTCGATACGTTCATTGCTTGTATCGTATATCACCAGGCTCAATGCTCAGTTTTCTCTAAATCGCTTCCTGCTCACTCGCTTATCCTGTACAGTAAACAAATTTCACCGTATGGCTAGAGTACTGTATTGCAGACTATTAATAAGAGTTTTCAGGACATCACATTTATTTGCACACGTCTTTTCAAACATAAATTATATGCATAATTTCCACTAGCACAATTTTTCAACATTCGTCTTTACATCTTGGAACCAAACTAAATTCTTTTTTTTTTTTGTGTGTGTTCATTGCCAGGTAAATTTTCTAAAAACATGACCTAATGTTGCCAATAGCATAATTTTATTTCTTTGTAACAACTGTAAACATTTTTAAAAAATATAACTTAAAAAAGAATATTGAAAAAAAGTATCACGTTAAGTTTAAATCGTTTTCTTTTAAATATTGAATGTATCTCACTAGACTGTTATATGTTTGCAAACGGTCTATCACTGCTTCTGTCAACCTGTTTTTTCCCACACAAACACTTTTCATATTGAAGCTTTTGGCCTCTCACCTTTGTTTCAAGCCACAAAAGTGCGTGTGTTCCCATTCTTTTCATATGCGACTAATACATTCTAATTTTATGTAAAAGTTAAATATATCAATTAGCATAGCACATTTAACTATCAGCCAAAAATGAAGTGCGTTTCTTACATTTTCGCTTTCGAACGGTCATAGCCCCGATTCAATTATTTAAAATTACTTTTTTGAATCTTCTAATTATAGTATTGATTAAAATAAGATATTTTTGGAAAGGTGAAATTCTATGTAATTTGAAATTGCAAAAATCTCAGTTCATCATTTTGTGAAGAATTTCAGGTTCCGACACCCCTTAAAAAATTCTTTTCTTAAAATCTCTGGCTTATGATCAAAAGTAATGAAAGAGTTGGACCTGTTTCTTTGCGTTTTTAACTAAACAAAATGCTATTTGAATTATATTACTTAAGTATACAGATAATTTTCCATGAAGATTGCGATTAAAATTCGATAAACAGCGTGATTGTATAAAGTTGTAATGAAATATGTAAAAATTCATTTTGCATTAAACCTACATAACTAAACATTCGTTTGACAGATTACTGACCCCTGCCAGTTTTGAGAATTCCAGATGTTACCGTTGTGCTCACCTCACCTCACTCACAGTACCTTCAGAACTAGTAAAATGAGTTATTCAAAGGTGATGAGCACAAAAGTATACTTGTTACAATTCGAGATTTAATGTAATCATCGTTTAAAAATCGAATACAAGTATTTAGGGATATATGCAGAAATTTGCCACCTTATATGAAAATAAGTATTGAAGTTATTTTGAAATGCCCATAGAAGACACTATTTCCGGTCCTTAAAAATGTTCTAAAATAGTTTCGAAAATCGGAGGGAAAATTGTAATTTCGCAGAAACCTTAATAACTATCTGCTCCTTCGGATGCATGTTTTTTTTTTTTTTTTTTTTTTTTTTTTTTTTTTCTTTTTCAGCATTCAAATAGATAAAATTGATTAACTCTGAGGACGGTTGTAGAAATTCCATAGAATTAACGTTACAATCACGAATTCAAAATGGACGGGAGCCTTAATATGTTGATACATAAAAGCAATTTCTTTTTTTGAATAGGATAAATTACTGTGTTTTCTTAGAGCTTCCAATGCACTTCAAGCAACTTCGGGTTCTCTCAGTAAGCCTCTTTCAACAATACCGATCAAACGCTTATGGTACTCTAGCAATGGATTGTTAGTCTTAAAATATGCTTCCGCTGTCAATTCACCTGGCCTACCACTTTTTCTGATGCCTTCTACTTTTACAAAGTCACCTTGTAACAGAGTATACGTTTTCGCATTTAAAAATATGTCCAAGACATCTGATTCAATAATATTGTTACGAACATAAGATGACGCGCGCCTGCAAAGTTGCTCTTATAAATAAGGAGGAGAGACATTTACAGAGATTTCGTCCAATACTAAAGAAAACTTAAACAATTACCCCTTTAATCTTTTTTGCGACTTGGCGAGAGACTTGATGTTTTTGTCGAAAAAACAAAAGTGTTGGAAGCTTTGACGAAAACTCGATTAGTTCGAAAGATACGGACTTTTTCTAAATTTTTCCTGTGACGTCAAATCTGGACGAAGTGGCAAAAAAAAAAAAGAGAGAGAGCGAAGCAGTAGCGGATCAATCGCAAAATCAATGGGAATCGGTCAGTACTGGCTAAACAAATCTGCCGAGGAACTGTCGGTAGCGTGGCGAGTAAATTTGCGAAAGCGACCTGTATTTGCCGGGAGCTGCTTTGGAAGTGTTGATTTGTCCGTTGTATGATTTGTTGCTTCGGAAGCGGAGATTTATCAGTTGCATGATGTAGTAGGCCGGTGAGCTGAATGTTAGTTAAAAGTGCTGTGATTGCTATTTCAAATGTTGTTTTGTTCCTGTATCTGTATAAGTGCTGTGTTTCCTGTTTGTGCTGTTAATCTATCCAAGTTTTATTACCTGCGAGTCGCGATGTTGGGAATAAAGTATCATTTGCCATTTTCCTTCTTGTTGGACTGATTTAACTGGCGTACTCCCACTCAAAACTGAAAGAATTTTCGTAACAATATTTAATAACATGGTCAGTATTAGGTTGTCTGTATTATCTACATATTTCACAGTTATAAGAAAGAGACTCCCTTTATCATTCCATTCTCTCTGGCTGGACTCCTTTCAAGAGCTTTCCTGCTTTAAGTGCCCTCAGGGGCTTACCTTAGGTAGGTACGAGAAACGTGACCCTGAGGTCCCCTAGTGATGTTTTTCTTTCTCGTGGAATTTACTGTCTGTGGTAAACACTAGTGACGCGTAAATACCGCAATATAATTTTCCAGATGATTTCACGCCGTTCCTCTGTGTTTTTTATTTCGCCATTTGACGTTATCCCGCAGTCTTTCTATTTTTTGTGAGTGCGTTCCAGTTTCCGGAACGACAAAATTGAATATATATGGTTCATTTTGAAATGTTCGACACTTTCCTCTTCCAGTTTTTCAATGCAGTAGGATTTCTACCAATCGGAATATATAGCATCTCATTTTTTGATGTTTTACTTTATTTTCTTCTAATATAATACTTATGGATCGGTTTGGCACCTTCATAAGGAAACATATGTTTGTTTCAGGCAAACTCCATCAAAGATCCTCTGTTATGATAGAATTAGTCCTGCGTTGTTTTTAAGCTTCGTGAACATACTTTCATCCTCTTCGACGATCATACCAGGTCCTCCTATTTTCCGTTGGTGACGTTTAAGTAAAGAAACCATACAAACCTCCGAACATGTAGTTATTCCAGTCCACAACTGGTTGAAAATGCAGTTTAGCCCAACCACTTGGCACGATTTCAAAGATTGCTTAATATGGGAAAATCAAAAGAGTTGCCCCGCCTAAAGCCACCACTATGAAGAGATACCAAGGTAGCCATATTTGGCGAAATACCGCCAAATAATTCCTGTCGCCATAGGTGGTTGGGCTAAACTGCATTCCAACCCACAACTGTTCCGAGACTGATTTCTAACTGCTTTTCACACCAGTTTAATGAAGTTAATGTTTCGCTCCAACCATGAATAAATCTTGCACGCTTCAAGAAACTCAATTTCAATTACTCAAATCACGTGCTTTTCTGGATACTTCTTGTACTGCAACGTTGAAAGGTTGCAGCACCATTGAATTTCATCATCGAAATACAATTTCATTTCATCATTATTATCACAATAGTAATTTTAGCAGAACGCCTTTCGCTTGAAAGTGTAGAATGTGTTTGTTCAACATTGAAACAAGATGCATTTTGATTGAAACTTAACAGCTTTTATTTGCCACACATGTTGAAATCGCCAGCGTGCTGTCTACCATATGAGATCACGTACCCGACTGAACACGCATGAGCATAACCATAACACACTGCGAACAAAATTGCTACTAATTTAGATGTACACTGGATTACAGTGGTGCTACCATCTAGTGAGAGAAAATACAGATAATGCTTTAAAAGAATCTGATAAATTATTTCGGTATTTTTTCAATTTTGCCGGCGCAAATCTCGCCAAGAATACTTCATTGGCGACAACACAGAGTAGACACTTCTTCTGTTTGGCGTCTGTTGTATCATTTTTGGAGACTTTATCGCTTGCGCCGGTGAAATGGAAAAATACCCATTTCTCTAATGAAAAAAAAATGGAGTTGCGATCAGAAAGCTAAAATACATTAGTCGGAATTTTGAAAGTCTGAGAAGTAACAAAAATTTTCCTCTCCCATCAAACAATTTTACACATTTCAGGATATTATATTTCTTTACAATTCAAATAAACATAGAAATACTTCTCTTTCATATTTTTATTGAATTCAATTATCCCGGTATTTCTTATTTTCCTTGAATTTTGTAGTTTTATAGCATTTTTCATTTACCAATATAAGAAGCAAAAATCCTAATCAATAATAATTAAGTTATGGTGAATAATAAATTCGAA
>BMAW01027575.1:500425-617102 GCA_019974015.1 Nephila pilipes | reverse complement strand
AAATCCTAATCAATAATAATTAAGTTATGGTGAATAATAAATTCGAAATTTATGATAACAATTTTTATTTAATGCATAAATTTTTCTGTACAATTTATTCTTATAAAATTTCACCTTAAATGATAAGTGAAACATTAAAAAAAATTTAGAAACGCCCTTTTTCTCAGTTGGTCTTATTCAGGATGAAATTATATCAGTAAAATGTGGGACAATACTGAAATTTCATCAGGCAATTTGAAATTTTAAGTTAGTGACTCAAATCCTATTAGAATTTCTTCACACAAAATCAGTTCATTCAATATGTGGAATACATTCTTTTCCCTAGTTGATTGATTGATTTTTTGAGGGATATATAGCAACAGAAGCTATAATCCTTTTTAAAAGATGCTTTTCATTCAGTAATTTCCCCCAGTTCATATGACGCCTCTCACATGCTTACCTTGTAACGTAAAAAACTTACTTCACTTCAACTGTCCTTATGGAATTTTCCTAGATGCTACTTGATTCAAACAACTCTATTTCCAAATATGCAGAGCAAAGTTCACATATAAATTGAAGTGTAGTGAGAAAGAGAAATAAAGGGAAACGGAAAGATAACAGGAAATGAAAATAATATTAAGGTTACAGAAGAAAAGTGGGTTAAAGTCTCGAATAGGGTGTCCCTTAGGAGATTGGCGACTTCCTAGATAGGTCGCCAAAAGTGCGTGACTTAAGCATTGAGTATGCTTAGGGTTACCATAATCTAAATCACCAATTATCGCTCCCAAAAGTCGCCAACGTTTCCAAAAGTCGTCAATCGCCTAGGAGACACCCTGTTCCCGACTTTAACTGAAAAGGTTTAGTGGGATGTGATCCGAAATTTTTTGGCATGTATCGCTGATTAGGTGAGATTAGGACTCAACGTTGTCGGTATAATTGCAGGAGGTAGTCTCAATATATTCCGGTAAGCGAATTCTTTGATAGATTAGAACTTGTTGGATCCCACGGATAAAGTGTTTGAGAGCCCTCATCCGCTTGCTAGAAAGAAGATTAAATAAATGTATATTCTAGATAGAATTCGCCATTTTATTTACTTAGTCTGTGCTTGAACTTAAGTTGAAATTTAGATCTTATAATCAACATATACCTACACTCTCACAAGAAAAAGATTTACAAATTTTAGAAAAACATTAGATCTTAGCCAAGGGGGTACGGCAAAAATAGTTTTGAAAATCACTGTTCAAAATAAACGCAGCTGTAGGCTATTTTTTTTTTCTTTTTCAGCTATAAAATCATGCATAGTTGGATTATTAAGTAATTTGAGAAGAAATTGACATAAATCTAACAATTTCCTTTTCCAAAAAAAAAAAAAAAAAAAAATGAAGGTATAGCAACAAAAAAACCATATTTAGTAATTCGCATGAACTAAATTCAGTTTTCTCTACTGATAGTCACTCTAGCGTTCGAAATTTAGGAGATTTTCCCTTTTATATGATTATTTCCACAAGTACCGAGAAGATTTTAATGAAATCATGTATGTATTTAGATATTCTACGAAAAAAAATATACTTGTAGCAGTCATTCCTACTTCTCTAGCAGCATTACTTTCAAGTCGTGAGAGGAGGACGGCGAGTTGCAATTGCCCACTTAAGAGTATCTCATATTCTTTATAGAGAAGGTCTGGCTGGCCATTTCATTAGACTTTTGCCCAAAGAAATGAATTCAACCGTAAGGGTTTGGAGCTATGAAAGTGGTATCCGGAGAAGACCAACACGTCGATCATTTATTTAAAAAATTGATACTTTTCCATTTCGCCGGGGATAATGTCGCCAAAAAATGATACAACCAACGCCAAAAAAAAAAAATCTCCTTGGCGAGATTTGAGCCGGCGAAATGGAAAAGCACCAAAAACAAACAAACGGATAGACAAACAAAATTTGTACTGGCCTACGAAAAATCTTTTGTGAAATTTAAATGGGAATATAAAATGTTTCAAATAAAAACTCGTATTGACAAAAGGACTGGTATCACAAAAAAAAATTTAAAAACCGAAAAAAAGAAAACATAATTACAGAGGAACATATATCCTAGAGTAAAGACAAGATCCAACTATTCAGAATATACTGAAGATGTGAACATTATTCCCTCAAGCTGCGAGGAGCCCGGTAATAAGAATAATGTAAAGGATGAATTATTAAATTCCAAAGCAAAGATCATGATCTAAATCAAGGAATCGAAAATACCGGTATTTAACGCTTTTTTACTCTTAAGGCAATGGACTAAATTCATGTGATGTCATAAGCACATGATACCCGCAGATGTAAACAAGTCTTGTATTCGTTTGTTTTGCACTGCGTTTGTGAATTGTGTTATGCTTCATAAACTTAAGTAACTTACATTTTACTAAACATACTACTTCTTAACTGAATGAGAAATTATCACAAAATTTTGGAATGCAGTTTAACCTAATCACCCTTGGCGAAAGGAATTATTCGGCGGTATTTTACCAAATGTGCCTACCCTGGTCCGCTTTGCCAATTTGGTTCAACCAACAAAAATCAAGTTTGGCGATTTTGAAATCGTACCAAGTAGTTGGGCTAAACTGCATTTTCACCCTAAACAAATGCAAAAGTCGAAATTTTGGATTGTTGTAGTACTATTGCTGTATAAAGGTATTGAATCATTCTTCAAACAAACTGAAATAATGGCTGCAAATTTATTTTGGTTTATGTACAGACCTTTTGTCATAATTATGAAACCACCCTAATTTAACTGTGATTTCCTAATACTTAAAATATGGATTTTTTTTGCTCCAAATTGTTCTCTAAAATTTAATTTGATAAGATTATATGAGGAATGTATAATTTTTATTATGTTCGCATTTGTTACAACGTTTTTATGCATTTCACTTGGTATGTGTATTATCAAATTTTCGATCGTTAATTTAACCAACTTCCCATCAACCTAGAGCTCTGAAACTTAGGGAATCTTTCATATTTGCCTGACAATGCAATATTTGATATTTGCAGCAAGTATTAACAAATATTTCAATATTTTTTTAATAATGTAGTTTAGCCCAACAACTTGCGCGATTTCAAAAAATGCCAAACATGGTAATTTTTTTTTTTGGCTGAACGTTAAATCCACGAAGCGGACCAGGGTAGCCACATTTGGCAAAATACCACCAAATAATTCCTGTCACTAAGGGTGGTTGGGCTAAACTGCATTCCAACCATTTAATTACCGGATGAATTAATTAATTTTAGTTTTTTTGTATTTCCCTTGGTGTGTGTATCAAATTTTCGATCGTTAATTTAACCAACTGCCCATCAAGCTAGAGCTCCGAAATTTTCGGAATCGTTCTTACTCGCCTAACAATGCAATATTTAGATATTTGCATTGTTTGTTGTAATACAAGTTTTAACTAATATTTCAATAATTTTTTTTAATAAACTTTGCCACCATATAAAAACGTTTTTTTTTTTTTAACTCGAATTATTTTTAACATTCATTTAAAATTGCAGTATAGGGAAACGCACACATTGTGTAGAATTTCATTTTATGAATTTGTTTTTTGAATGAAATACTGAAGATAATTATTCGAAATAAAACTTGATGCTTCTTGCATATCCTTTCAATCAGTGAAAACGCCATCTTATCTCAGAATTTGAATACTTGTCTATTGTAGCGGCGTCCACCAAATAAAGAATGCGCCAACGTCGCCAAGCTAGTAAAAAGCTCAAAGCAAGCGAAGCACAAATTGAAAAGTAGGGAAAACAAATAACATACCAATAAATATTTAATACTTTTTAATTAATATTATATTATTTAATAGTATTTTTACATGTTTAATAATAATATTTACATAACTTTTAGAACATCACTCTTTATTAAAGGTCATATTCCCGAAATAGCATTCTCAATTTCATGGAAGACATTTTCCCCCTACATAAACTCTGCCAGATATGACTGGAGATTATATCGAGCCGTGCCTTCTTGTTAGACACTTAACAGAACTCCACATTCTTTCAACATTTTCCATGTGATTTGGTTTTATTAATGTCGCACTAGAAACAACACGAGGGCTATTGGCGACGGACCACGCAATTTTCAACCTCGGTCAAGTGACAAGGACGACACCCGAGCTAGCACCCCCCTCTCTTAACTTCCACACCACGCCAATGGGAAGACTTTGGACCCTGATAGATATAACGTGCATCAGACCCGGCGGGTTCTTTTGTAACCAAGGCTCGAACCCGCGACTCAACGAAAACAACCGTCCACGTCTTAAACCATGATCACTGGGCTACTGCGGCCACATCTTGCGGGTGAACATCCGTTGTCGGATTTACAAAATTGTACTTATGGTTCACCGTGAAATGTGAGAAACCCGCATCTTTATGTTCTTCAGACTTGTACCCCTTCCAAAAATCTGAATAGATCGTTGAACCTTCTTGTACATGTTCCAGAATTTTTCCAAGTAGTGTATCAGCATTGCTATTCGATATTTGAACAAGAAAGCACTCTCCATCTTCCCGGCATATTCCACCGAAAATCCACTGTTGAGAAAGTACTCGACCACTGTTGTTCTTACGCCGGACGAATAAACTTTTATCGGGTCCACTTAAATGTTTATTAAATTTTAGAATGAGACGTAGAGACCACACTTCTCTCATTTAATGGTTCTAATAAACTGTTGCACCTTTAGATATATTCGATTGCGACGCTATTTAATGGACGTCAACTCCTCTGCCCAACAATACATAAATCGTATTGCAGTAACGAAACATATCCTGGAACCGCTGAACCAACTTCCAACGCGGAGACCCTTCTGATTTGTACAACTTTTAATAATACAACAAACTCCAAATACTACTTACTTCATTACGAGGTCTTTTTTTTTTCTTCATGATAGTGTGTCCGGTGAAAGAACCTTTCTCTTGAAAAAAAAAAAAAAGAGATGGCATCAATTTCGCTGTTTTGTAAATAGATTGTTAACGAAGGAAGAAAACAAATTAGGTATTTAAAAAATAATGCGAAATCAGTAACGTTAACAGGCAAGCGATATATTATTACGATTAAGTGTTGTTTCTTTAGGAACTAACAACCAAACTTGGCGATACATCTTGCTCGCTTAGCGATTTTCCTCCTGGAGCCGAAATCGTAATTTGGCGGGCGCCGCTGTAATAGATAAGTACCAAAATTTGTCTTCCAGATACATCATCTTTTTTCCCGCTTCTGGAAGCGTTGGGGTTGGAAATACCCGCTTTTCGCTCTATTTCAAAAATTTCGCCAAGTTGCCCCGGTAAACTAAAACTTTACCCGAATTCAAGGTACAAATTACAACTGCTTAAATCATTATATAACTGTTATTGCTTAAAAGTGTATTTTGAATAAAAGAGTAAATAGTTTAATCCAATGGGAAAAAAAGGGTACTTTTCCATTTCGCCGGCGCAAATCAGATTTTATACGCGTCAATGTAAAAAAGGTATTCCGTCTGACGTCAGTTGTAACATTTTTGGCGACTTTATAGCTTGCGCCGACGAAATAGAAAAGTACCCAAAAGTCTTTATTACATGAAATATACTATCTCACAGAAGAGTTAAATTACATTTCGCATTTATTTTTCAGATGGTTGAGAAAAATTACAATACTAGGATAAATAGGGGGTTGTTGCCCATGGTCCTCGTTAGGAATAAATTTTAAAAGCAAGATTGCCATTATAAAATATATTCAGTGGCTTTAATTATATTTACATTGCTAAGAATGCATTGAATTCAATATTTTACCATCTTATCTTGGATACCTGAACATAGTATTGTCTATTTTAATAATTTATCGCTTGCTCTTTTATTTTAATATTTAATTTAATAGTCGATTTTTAAGGCAGAATCATCTGTTTTATTCTTTTTGTTGTTAACATTGGCAACAGTGTTATTTTTTAGTGCAAGAAAATATGATTTATCTTTGATGAAATGTTGTACTTTTTTTTTTGTTAGAATTGATATTATTTCTAAGAAATTCCGCAGTTTTTTAAAGTTCTTGAGAACGGAATATTAACATTTGGCGTACGCGACAGGGCATTGAAGAAATCGCATCGCGTTTACGGTTGTGAAAGGCTTTAAAAATGCCGAATTGAAATGTCCTGAAAGAAATTGGCGAAAAATACGATAGCCGGATAAAAAGATTTAATTTTAAAAAGCGAACAATACATTAATGATCATGAGTTTACTGAAGAGATACTATTTCGGATAGGCTTGGTTTTGTTAACGTCACACTAGAAGCAACACGAGAGCTATCGGCGACGGACCTCGTAATTTTGAACCAAGGTCAAGTGACGAAGACGACACACTTCTCCTAACTTCCACATTACGCCAACGCGATCATTTATAAAGTTACGCAAGAACAAGATGAAAATGTGAAATTGAAACAAGAATTTCAAATTCAACCGAAAAAGGCAGGATTGAAATTGGCGAGAATTAGCCAAAGAGACGTTAATTCCGAATCAAATGAAATAAGCAGTTAAGGCTCCCTTCGAGCGATTCCGAAACTTAGAATCGACGAAAGCTCCCTCTACTGGGAGGGGGGAAGGGGCGTTACTTAGTGCGGACAAAGTACTCATACAATACTGGTCATATGGAGCAGAAGTAAATAGTTATCTTATAAAAGAGAAATTACAAGCTTTATTTTTCTTAATTTTCCTTATTTCGCTTGAATTCAAATTAGAAACTTCTTAGATGCTTTTAATTTTTTCAATTTTGCTCTAATATTTTCCATTTTCTTATATTTATGTTTTGACAGCTATCATGAAGTTTGAAAATGACGTCACAGGGTAATAAATATTTCCTCTAGACAGAACTGAAAGAAGTAGAGCTGTTTCCCCACCTCGATTCTTCCCCTTCTATCTCCCCCTCCATTCAAAACAAGAGAAAAAGGGGGTAATTTGATCTCCATCGTTCTTTTACGCAGTATTTTGCAAGCTTTTGCGGTAGGAATCGGTCCCTCCTGAGGCTAAATTGCCCTTCTGTGTTGTTCAAGTGTTTGAAAGCTATCCCAAACTAGGAAGAAACTGGTTTTTTCATTGCTTCAAAAATAGTCATTCTTTCCTTTCGACAACTTTTTTTTACTCCTTTTTTTCATGCCTTCTAATTTCAAAAAATCTGTTTCTACTATTTCATTTTTTTCAAAATCGTATCACTTGATTTATAAAAGATCGACAATGTTAGCGATATTCCAAATTTTGTGTTTACTAATTAATTATATGAAAATAAATTTTAATATAATAAAATGTTCTATATACAAAATTTTGCAAAGAACAGATTTTGCCACCCAAAGTGCGCTTTTTTTTTGTAATTATTATTAAACTACTCAATTAAATATTAGAATTAAAGTAAACGATAAAATATCGAGAAATTGACTATAGTAAACTTTTCCGATATTAAAATTAAAGGAACCAGTAAATTATTAAATTGATTTTATTTTAGCTAAGTGTAATTAAAATCAAAGCAAACGATAAATTATTAAATTGAATATTATATCAACTATATGTAATAAAAATTAAAGGAAATGACTAATTATTAAATTGAATATTATATCAACTATATGTAATTAAAATTAAAGGAAATGACTAATTATTAAATTGAATATATTTAAGCTATATGTAATTAAAATTGAAGCGAACGATTAAAAATTGGAAAGTGATTTCGTACGCGAAAAGTGATCTGGTTCGCCAAAATTGACCCAACTAAAACAATAGCCCCTTAGGTGGTTAAAAAGCTGAAATCTGGTCAAAATAAATTGCTCAGTGATGTCGCTGCATTGTCAGTATGTGGTTGTATTAACTGAAATAATTATTTGAATTTTGTTGCTAATATTGTATCCAATTCTAATTGCCCCAATAGGAAAGAAAATTTATATCAAGGCATTTGCTTTTATTAAGAGTTTGATTTTTGTAACTAAAAGACACAGATTGTAATATATATTTATTTTAAATTTCATAGCTGTCGTGTTGCTTTTAGAGCGAAATTAATAAAAACTAAAAAAAAAAGCAAATTTTATATTTATATATATACTTTTCATTTACTTTTTTTACAAGATTTTATTTGGATTGCTCTCATATTGAAAACAAAAGTTTTAAAATCATTACCTTAACTCAATTTTTGTTTTAAATGAAACAATTATCTATAGCAAGGGTATTCAACCTTTTACACTATGGGAACCCTTTGAGCTTACCGTTTTCTTGAAGGAACCTCTTGATCAAAGTGCTGAAAAAATAGGATATCAAAGCTTTATCCTACTCAAATTAACAAAATTATTACTGCCTCTTTTTTTTTTTCATCACAACACAAACTTCTTAATAAGATAATGAAAGGAAAGATAGCTAATGGTTTTTTTTTCTTCCTAAAATGTATTCTATTAATGAATAAAAACAACAATATTTTAAATTAAAACAAATTCATAAAAAAGAACATTTTTAATGACTTGTCCGTGATTGTTTTTTTTATTTCAAAGTATTTTAACACTTGGAATAATTGATAAAACCTGCAACCTAATGTCCTGTTCAGCAACCAATCTGTTTCTGCATTTTGTTTTTGTCGCAGCGTACAAAGAGATAACATTTTCTCATACATAGGTCGAAACAAATGACATTATATGTTCCTCAAATCTTTTGGCAATTTCTGGATATTCTTCTCTAAAGTCAATCCAAAAATGCATAATATGAACTTGACTAAATTTTAGTTTCAGTTGAGTGCCGATCAATATATCAATTTAAGAAATACCGATTGAGCCAAAGAATTGAGACTAATATGTGACCTAACGTGTCTCGATTAATGTATTTGAAGCACGTGACTTTCATGAAACTTAAGATTTTGTTTTATCCAAGAAATATTTATTTATACTTATTTTTCATAAGCACTTACGGCACCCCTGTCAAAGTGCTAAGGTACTCTAGGTTCCGCGGAACCCAGGTCGAAGACCTCTGATCTATAACAAAGGCTTACAAAAATTTAAGGTAATGATAATTTTAATTTATACAAATAATCACGTTACAGTATCATTAACATCACATGTATGCATCAAACGCTCACGATAGAAGCTTATAAAAACACAGAATGAACAAACAAAAGAATAAATAGTATGCACGTGAAATATTTGTATTTAAAGATACAAAATTTATATTTTATTCCCAAATCAAAGGCAAAGAACCTACAGAAGTGGGACAATGTTCGTATAATTTCAGATATCGTTACCTTTATCAGACCTTTGTTAATTTTTCTGAAGTCTGTCGCTGAAAAGTTCATGTTACTCTAATACGTCATTTACGCAAACAAATAAATAACAAAATCTAAGCTTTAATAAATCATATTTTTCTAAAAATCTAATACTATTTAATAGAAAAGAAATAAGACATAAAATATGGTAACTAATTTTATGAACTTTATAGGAAAGCTATATTCTAAGATACTTCATATAATCATAATCTACATTTATATTCAAAAAAATAATTAAATCAACCTTAAACTATAAATTTATCTCAATCAAGAGACTTTACCCACACAATCTCATTATCATAGAAATTTGTCAATTATTTTCGACTTTTAATTATGTAAAATAATGTAGTTGGGGGGGGGGGAATTTACACTTAGGGATACTCTATTTTTAATTATAAGAAGGGAATAACATTTTAGATATATATGAAATTAACACGAAATTCATTAGAGTCTCTCAATAAAAACGAGTACTTGTTTCGTGCTAGGATTATTTCTAAAGAATCTAAGTTATTTATTTATGTTTTGGCACGGAGACTAAAAAAATCAATTACTGGAAAGGAAGAGACGAGGATGATAAAATATCAATAAGCATTTCTACCATCATAAAAATGCAATTTTTCCTTCGTATATATAGTTTGGCGCAATCTCGTTAACCTATCTTCATGAAACGTCCTTTTTTTATTTTAGAGAGGTGAAAAAACAATTCAATAAAAATTAAAAAGCTGTATGCAAAGTTTTGCAAAGAGCAGATTTAGCCAAACAAGGTGCGTCCACATAAAAAAATAGTTCATTTGTTAGCTAATAATTGTAAATCAATATTAAAATCATTTGACCACTAAGCCAAACTAAAAATATGTAAATTGAAGTTCTCAGGGGAATAAAAAAAGGCTGCTTCACCGCTTAAAATTCTAAATAAGGTTATTTATTTTCAGACCTTCCTTGATTCCAATTTACAAATGATTCAAGGTAATACATAAATAGATAAGTATATAAAATACTTATTTTTTATATTTGTTTCCCTTCAATCCAAGAAAAAAATTGGGGGAAATGTATGACGATATATTTTTGGAAATTGAGTTCATTAGTGGTGAAAGCAGGTATCAGACACATATTTCATATATTTTATTTCAATCCAATAAAAAATTCAAGAGAAATTTATTACGACGTATGTTTGAAAATTAAGTTCGTTCCTAATGAAAGCAGACATAAAAAAAAGAAAAAACAAGTTAATTTTTGAAAAGTGGTCGGGTACGGCATTTATAGTGTAAAGAAAACAATAGCCCCTTGGGTAGCTAATATTTGTTGGCAGAGCTTCATTCATATAATATCCATTTAATAATTTTCATTCTGCATTAGTTGCTATACTAAAGATTGGGGAAAGCTAATTCGAGGTCGAAATCTTAAAACAAAATTTGTAAGGATTGAATATTTATTAGTGTCGCAATTGGAAGAAACATGAGACCTATTTATTGTTTTTTAAATTTGAAACACGGTGGCGGTTCTAGGAAAATAGGCCTCGAACTCTGGTTGCGATTATAACATCACTAGCCACAAAATAGCGAGCATAACCATTCGGGTACTCCATACGCTGTTTCAAAGCAGTAAAATAATGTTTCCGTTCTTGAGAAATGTACTAGCCATGTAAAATTGTTCACATATATAAGAACCAGTAAAAATTTAATGCAATAAATATCTTCTCTGTATTCTTCATTTAATCATAAAAACTCGATATATTTTAATCTGATTCCTACAAATGGAGTTTTGAAAAAATAGTAATAAATGGTTACGCACATATTTAATGTAGATGTGCATTCAATTTTATCATAAAAATTTGAACAATATTCCTTTAGTTATAAAACAATTTTAAAAAAAAAAATTCTTCTTTATCTCTCTCTAAATAGCGTATCTAAAATATCTATTGTTCATTTTAATAATTAATAAAGTAATTTGTATAGTTTGTTTTTTTAAAATAATCAGTAAGAATAGCGTAAAAAACGAAGGATTACTTGTATTTTTAAGAAATCGTGAATGAAGCTTACTTTTTAAACACTGTGAAATACCACATAGATATCTGTATAGCAAGCTAGACAAACTTTCAACGGATATTACGGAACTAGGGGGGATCCTAAGAAATTCCCAGAATCGGCTGACTTCCCACCGAAGGGTTGTAAATCTCCTTTTGTCAACGTGTCTTTACCATGTATCCTTGCGCATTGAGGCGGGACTTTTAATATTGCTTTCCCCTCTTTCCCTGCTTAGTTTGCTGACTCAACAAATTACAAGCAGGGAAATAAATTAAATTTTTTAAAAAAATATGCATTTGAAAGAGCGTAAAAAAATGAAGGCTTCTGTGGAATTACTTTTTTTTTCTGATTATTCAAAGTATTTTTATGATCAATTTAGTGTGTCGGATGCAAGTTTTCAGATCTTTAATGAAAATTTAAAAATACTTGCAAAAATCAGAAAAAAAAAGCAACTCCATAGAAGCCTTCATTTTTTAATGCTCTTTAAAATGCACTTTATCCCATGCAGTTTAAATAAATATTCTAGATGTGAGACTTTAAGTACGTAACTCCATAGGATTAACATTAGGTGGGGAAATTCGTGGTGGCGTGTCGACGGGGGCCTTAAAAGAGAAAGTTTACATTGCCGAAATTGCAATTCGGGCACTTCGGAAATGATCTAAAAGACTGACTGTCTACCGTTAACACATAGATAAGGATGAAGATATAGCACCAGAAGATATATTTCAGTATTTGGTGAAAAGGAGAGACAATTTCAAATTATGGCAGAAATGTCTGTTTTAATTTTTTTGTTTAGCATTGGCAACAGTATAATTTTTTAGAACAAGAAAATAAATGTCATGATTTATCTTTGATGGAGTAACATTTTTTGGTTAAGCGATATTATTTCCAAGGAATTCCCATAGTTTTTTAGAACGGAATATTAACATGGGCCTTAAATTTTAACATGCTAAACTTAACCAATGATCTAATGATACATATTTATAAATGAAATAATTTAAAAAGCTTAATCAAAACAACTAACCCTAGTTAATAAATTTTTAATGATTAATGACTAGTGAAAATTAGATATTTATTACATTAGACAGTAATTGGTTAATTCAAAAGAGCATGCCCAAATTTAAAATTTAATTGGTTATTTGTGCTACATTACAAAAAATACAGTAAAATCCCAATGCTCAATATCAAACATGTACAATGAGAAGAGTCAGAAAAATATTTTTTTTTTATTGAGTAAATGATTAGTGCTTACGGATTTAAGAGAATAGTAAAACAAAAACAAAAAACTGCAACCTCACATAAGAATTTAAAATAACATCCATGTTACCAAGGGTTTCTGTTATTCATTCATTGTCAGAGTACACCCAACTTTTTTTTACACATTTTGAAATAATTGAATTTTGACTTTTTTGTGCGAACTTCTTGTAGCACAAATCCCCTCTCCCCCAAATTTTCATTTAATTCCAATTTTAACAGTGTAATCAGAAGACTTGGTTTATGCACACACATGTGACTTGGTCTACTTGATGGCTTGTTCACTAAGTATTTTGGAGTTATGGGGAATAACCGAATTTTATACGATTTTCTTCATTTTGTTGTGCTTCAACTTGAACACAATTTCCCGTTCTTTCCATAGAAAATAAAAAGGCATGAATGATGGCTAATCTGTTAACAAATTGGTTCAATAACTGTTTTGTTCCAGAAATATAAGGAGCAAAAAGGTTTGGAATTCAAAATACTTCTACCCGCTGATAATGCGCCCAGCCACCCAATGATAGACCATCCAAATGTTTTTACTGCTTAGTACCATCTCATTGATTCCGCCACTCAATCAGAATAATACAGCATTTAAATTGTATTATAAATTGGTGAAACAAGAAATTTGACTGTTGTGGATCCATGGAGAAAGTTTATTATTATGGATTGTATGTATTACACATACTTCTTTTGCCAGGATACATCAAAATTAGAATTTTCATAGTACAAAAATCAGCTGTGTTCTAAAATTTTAACTCTATCAAATGCAATTGGTGGTGAATGTTTTAACAAAATGAAAACGGATGACATCAAAAAATTGATGCTAGAAAGCCCTTTGGATGAGGACAATTTGATCGATTTTATGACAATAATGAAGTCGATAAAGAAGTTCAGCTATTAAGAGCCGATTTAATTTGCAAGGGCTTGAAATTTGAAACAAGTATGGGTCATTTTTTTAATTCATGGTGCCGACATAAAGCGTTGATTAAAATTTCAACATAATCTTCAGTTTTGTGTAGTAGGATATCAAGAATTATATAAGCAATATGAGAGGGGGGGAAAACAGCAGCTAATAATACTTTGTTACTACACACAAAAAAAAAGGCCACTCTAAAGAATGAATTTCTTTATCCGAATCAAAGCCGAAGGTTGTACCAGACATCTACAGATTAGAATTTTTGATCCAGTTTGTAATAAATGTGCACACTTGTTATCAAGCAGCAATGAATAGTTGTTAGTAGTTTTATTCTTAATTTGAATTTTTCTATGTATCTATAGCAGGGGTCGCCAAAGTGGTCTATATAGACCCCTAGGGGTCTATTTAACAACAGTAGGGATCTATCTGACCCAAGGGGTCGAATGGGGGTCTATTGGGACTCGAAGGAAAAACAGTTTTTAATACGCAAATCACACATATCTAACTGCTTACGTAAAAATTTAAAATATTTTTATAATTGACTTAATATTACATTCTTTATAGAAAATAAAATAATAAATCAGAAAACAATCTGCCCTTTTTTTCCTTATGTGTTTTCGTATGTATACCGTGACGTCACAACTTGACCTTGTGACCAGTTTGTAATTTGCACGACTCATAGTATGTAGCCAGAAGAGCAATTGAGGCTTATCTGTGTCTCTTGCTGGCGAACCCATCAACCAATTAGGAGCCTTTGGCGCAGACTTGGCGAGCGACGACACTGCCGTTGGCTTTCTATGCATTAAGCGCGAAGGGAATCTTCAGTACTCCGTTTTCTTTCTTCTTATGTTTGTGGTGTTAGTTCTTTTTTATACGGCAGTTACGCATCGTGTCGTTGGTTCGCCCTTCGTCTCCATCGCAAACCATACGAGCCTTGCATATGAGTCAGATGCATATGTGCGCTTGTCCAATTCTACACTGGATGCTACAAACGCAAATATCATATGCATTTTCAGCTATTTTTGTGAAGTGTGAACAGTATTAAATGCTTGTAGTGTCATTATTACTACTATTATATCTACCATTGGATAATTAGTTATTGTTTCTATAAAACTATTCGTTTAATTTTGATATCAATTTTAGTTATTGTTACTTGTGAAAAGGTAAGCTTTAATAATGTGGATTAGTATAATATACCAACTTAATTTTAACTTATTTACAGAACCCTAATTTAAAAATGACAGCTTCAATATCTAAAAAGAAATGTCGGTATTATTCATTGGATTACTTAATATTTGGATTTATTTGTTCACCGACAAATGAAACTATTCCTATGTGTCTTATATGCGAAAAAACTTTTGGAAATGAATACAAGAAACCATCAAAAATGAAAGATCATCTTGAAAGGCTTCATTCAGATAAAAAAAATGAAGAATTAGAATTTTTCAAAAAACTCAAAGAAAAATTCACATGTCGACCAACTCTAAAAAGTTTTATGAAACAGTCTACTGAAATTGAAAATGAAGGAGGATTAATTGCTTCGTACAAGATTTCGCTTAATATAGCAAAGAGGGGAAAACCCCACACAATCGCAGAAGAAATTGTAGTACCTGCAATTAAAGACGTCATTGAGAATGTGATGAAAAAAGACTCTACTAATGTTTTAAAGTCTTTGCCATTAAGTGCAAATTCTGTAAAACGGCGTAATGACGAAATGGCCGAAGAAATAGAAAACACAGTAGTTTCGGAACTAAAAAATTGCAAGTTCTTTATACAACTTGATGAATCTGTTTTTGGCGTTTCTGCTATTCTTATGGCGTATGTTAGATATTTCAGTAAAATTAAAGGAGAAGTCATTGATGAATTTTTATTTGCTAAATATCTTGAAACCAATGGGAAGGGAGTGACAATTTTTAGATGATTACAAGAATATTTAAATAAATATGACATTCCGCTTGAAAATATAATAGCAATAGCCACAGATGGCGCACCTTCTATGGTAGGGTGTTACCGAGGTTTTGCTACATGCCTCAAAAAAAAAGTGCCCGGTATTCGTACTATTAATTGTGTGTTGCATAGACACAACTTAGTAGCAAAATATCCGAGTTCAGAGTTACATGAAGCTTTACAGTTTTGTATTAAATCTATTAATCAAATTAAAGCTCAACCTCTTAAATCAAGATTATTTGTCAAACTTTGTGAGGAAAACAATGAGTTATTTAACCAATTAGTTCTGCACACCGAGGTTAGATGGTTGTCTAGAGGTGTATGCTTGCAATGGCTCGTCAATTTATTTGATTCCACGACAGAATTTCTGAACAAAATAAATCCTGTTCTAAGCAATGAACTCCAAAACAATAAGAACCATATTTTTTATTTAGCAGACTTATTTAGAAAATTTAATGACGTTCAAACAAAACTGCAAGGAAAAGATGTAACAATTATCCGAGCTCGGACAATACTGTTAGGCTTCCAAGTAAAATTAAATTTATTTAGATCTTCATTGCTACAAAAGGATTATTAGTATTTTTCAAATCTAATCTTTTTTTCCTAATAAAAATGAATTGCTTTTATTTTATAAAATTGTTATATGGATTTCATTATTACTGCATTTGCATATTTTTTTGGTAAAATATAGTTTCTTCATCTTGCACGATTTTTTCTACACTGTGTTCTAAGGAATGTATCTACTGTGTAAAAAAAGAATTGGGTGTGTTCATATATTCAAATGGGGTGAAGAGATAAATTAGGCTATACATCTCTCAAAATAACAGAAGCTTAATTCAAGAAATGTACAATTTATTGAAGCAACAATTCTTAAATCATTTTTCTTAGAAGATTGTTAATTTGGTCTTCTCTATTTCCAAAATCTCCTCCCTCAACATAATGAACGGTTTTCTTTCTCCATCCTCCCTTGGGATTGTTCAGTTTGAAGTGCCACAAAAAGTTGGTGGCTCTCTTGAAGTTGGGGCCACAAGTATAAATTTCATGAATTAAATCCTCAATACATATGATGTTAAATCTTCCTGCAATATAAAAAAAAAAAAAAAAAAAAGGCTTAGTTTCGCAAAATTCAGTAAAAATATATTAAGCACTTAAAAACTTTAAGCTTAATAATATGGAGTTAAAATATTACAACTTGCAATAAATAACAGAATCTTTACAATAGAACATCCACAACACATTCAAGGATACACAAGATTTTTAAAAAAATCAGTCATTATAAACATGTTCTATACTTAGTAAATCTTTCAAGGTAAGTGAAAAAGTAATGCACCTATTTGAATGTAATCATATGCCTGCAATTCATTCATTATTTGCATTTTGTTAAGGATGAGAACAAAAATATTAGAAGTGAAATCTACCTTAAGCACCAGATCAAACAATTATGTATTTAACCACAGATTAAAATATAAAAATAACCTTCCCAAATTGGTAACAAATAATCCTTATATACTGCCAATTCTTCCTTTCCATATAAATTTATGCTGTATTAGTAGATGACAACAGATAATTGAAGAATATTTTCAAAATGCCAAGTATCCACACATGATAATCCTCTCAGTTATTAAACACTTTCACATCAAAAGCACATCAGAATAATAAAGGTTTTTACACAGTAAAATCTATTAGCATCACATGAATTTCTCTCGATACTATTGTCAAATCTAATACATCATGTGGCACCTAATTTTATTTTAAAAAAGAAATTTTTCTATGGGGATATACAAGTTAAATTTTCTGAAGAATACTTAAAGCACACATTTTCAAGATTACAGGATTTATATTTATATTACAATTCCACTTCATATAATTATAGTAATGTAAATATATTTACCTAGGGCCTTTTCAATGATAGAATTGGCAGTCAATGCAATCCTCCTGTTGTCAACCTTTCCATATCCTCTCTTATAGATCATTTCTTTCACAGTCTTAAGATTTGGATATCTAATAAGAATTTGTAATATTTAAATTTCAGAACAAAATACTGACATTAGGTAATCTAGAAATAAATTTAATAAATGTACAATAAATTAAAACATTGAACTTTTCTTAATTTAATAAATAAAGACTTAACTTCACACACAAATATTTTAACATGGATCTCCAAGAATCATTTTGTGAAGAAGAAAATCATGAAGTGTCTCCAAGAATCATGAAGTGTCATCCTTCATGCCCCCTATTCAATACTTTAAAACTAATCAGTTAATTTCTCTATTCAGAAATGCAGCACCAAACTTTTACACAAATGGTGAATACAAATTTTTTTTTATGGATATTCAAAAGTTAGATGGCTCGCTCAAACACCTGCTATAGAGCGCATTTTTACAATTAGTTGAGCCTCTCCATTCATATTTTTATGTTTAGACAAATGTCCAAAAACTCTGGAATCTTTTTTCAAACACAATTATGAATTATTAGATATTAATAACTTTGTACATAACCAGGCCATCTATTTTCAACTATTCAAAAGTTCGAAGATTAACATATTTCAGCGGTAAATATTAGTCTTATATTGAACAATTTTGTCATTCAATATAAATCATGATTTGAAGAAAAACTTATTCCTTTAATAATAAAAACAAAACTGTCAAACTTAAAAGTATCAAATCTGAGCATAACAGGAAAAGTGTACCAAAGAAATGCAGAATTTTTACTAAACATCTTTCCAATACGTTGAAGAGTTGTCCAAAACAAATATCACAAGAAATAAGTTTTCAATGGTGTTTTTTGACTTAATTGCAAGTAAATTGAGCAGATATTGAAAATTTTGTTGAGTTTTAATCGAAAGAAACACACAATATTAAAATTGATGACAATTGTCTGTTTGAAGAAATTTAAAAGACTTAGTTTAGTTTTTATGAACGTCGCACTAGAAGCAACACGAGGGCTATTGGCGATGGACCTCGTAATTTTGAACCATGGGCAAGTGACGAGGACAACACCCGAGCTGGCACCCCCTCTCCAAACATCCACACCACGCCAACGGGAGGACTTTGGGCCCTGAACAGATTTAACATGCATCAGCCCCAGCTACACAGCAGGTCTTAGGCAGCCAAGGATCGAATCCAAGACTGAACGAAAACCGCTAGTCCACAACCCTTGACCACTAGGCTTCCGCGGCCTAATTAGAAGACTTAATGTATAATTAAATTCTGATAAATTAGAATAATAGGAAAATCAATATGCTTAAATTGATATCAGAAGGGTCGAAATATTTAGACATTAAAAATAAACACATTCCGTATGAAAATTCAGAATCCTTGTTGAATTTATGTTGTGCTGCCCAGGAACTAACACAGCAGTAGAAAGTTTTTTCAATAGATGATTTTTGGTCAAATGAGAAATCAAGATTGAATGTTGATACTCTAGTTATAGCACTTGTATATGAAGGATATCTTGCTTTGAAATTTCCAATATATTGTTAGAAAATGATGACAAAAGGGGGAAAAAAGAAAATATTAGTTTAATTAAAAGGGATAAAAGCATAAATTTATCACATGCCGATTTCATATGAATAACTAATTTACTTACCCCCAAGCAATGTAAGGTTCAGCAATTCTTAACATGTTTACAGTAGCCTTGTTCAATTTGATAAACACAGCATTATTAATCTGTCTCAAGCGAAACAACTGCAATACTTTACGAGGTTTAGGGCTTACTCCATTAATACTGTAAGAAATAAAACAGTATTTTACTCACATAAAATAGCATATCTTAGTATTTAATTATCTTACAACTCAGTAAATTTTACATTGTTGAAATTAAATTATAACACTTAGCTAGTCATTACGAATAATTTTATGAAAGCAAAAGATATTCTATTCAACATTTCCTATGAGCTTTCACACATTTCCATTAATAATAAATACCAGAAAAATTAATATAAAAAACCTAACCCACAAACCTGTATTTATAACCAAATTTTATACATATTTACAATGTCACAATTATATATACATAGTAATTATATAAAAAGCTTACCCTCTAATTCTTATTACAATAGCCACTTTGGGTTCATCTGGAACATAGAAGTTTCCAACCTTCCTAGCCTCACGTTTGAGCCGAATTTCATCACGTTCTTTGAGCCGATATTCCTTAACGTAAGATTCAGCTCGTTTGAAAATCGCTACTCTCTTTTCTTTTCGAAGCTACATAAAAACCAGTAAATGTTTACAAATTTTAATCAAATAATACAAGGAAAACACACAACCAGAATTTTTTAAAATTACTGTATTATAAATGTAAATCGCTAGAAAACTTACTTTTTACAGAATGTTTTAAAAAATCTTATTTATCCAAAACACAATTTTCAAACACATTTTTTGTGCATTACCAATATTGAACTCCACATAAACAGATGCCTAATAATGAATATTTACAATGGTATAAACATTACATTCACATGAGATATTCTAGAAAGCTGTTGAATAAATTACACGAAAACATCTGCAAGTCCAATTTTTCAAAAAAAAATTTATGCAATTTCACAGATCTTAACCATTTACTCAATTCTAATGGTAGGGAAAGAAAAAAAAAAAACATATCAGCTTTATGTTTTGTCTGCTAAAAGCAGAAATAGAAAGATATAAAAAGTTAACGAACAGAAATCTACAATCTGTTTGTAGAATGTTAATATATATTAGATTTGAAGATATTTGACTCAAATATAACAAAGGTTAACTGAATTTCGCAGTCTCATATACCTATACATTTATAAAAACAAAAAACCTTATTGTGAGTGTGAGTGATGGAAAAGTTTATTGGCACCAGATGCGACTATGAGCCAAACAAGATGAGCGAATGTAAAGTTAATTAAGTGTAAAGAAGTGATCTACATGTGAAAAAAATTTATTAAAGAAAAATTGGTTGACAATGAAAGGTTAAAAATATGGAAGGATCACTAAGTCGGGGACATGTAACCCTTACTTACCAAAGACAGTAAACCCCATAGGGAAAAAAAGAAAAATCACTAGGATGCACCAAAAACTTACCAAAAAAATCAACTTACGGAAGGTTGAAGATAAATATAAAATTTTACAATTAATAATCATTAAATTTCTTAAAATTTGTATTTATAAAATACATTAATGTTCACAAAAAAAATCATTACTTCTTAATTTCAAGAGAAGAATAAGTAACAAGATACAGCTTATTTCTTCCAAACATAAATCTAATTCGATATTGATACATGTTTGAATATTTTTTATTAAATATTATATTGATACATGTTTTGTTAACATTCATAAATGAAACAAAACAGCAATATTAATTAAAACAAATTCCACCATGCCAAAAATTAAAATTAATCACCTTTTTAGCTTTAGCAGCATGCAAAGCTTTTTTAGCTTTCAGTTCTGCTCTTTGTTTTCTTTTTTTCAACAGGGTCTCTGGGACCTGAGGTAATTTTTTCTTTGGAGAACTAAAAATAAAAAGTTAATAAGAAAAATACTCTAAATTTCACAAAATTGTCATTGCATTAACTAAATAACAAGTATTTGGTACAATTCCATTAGAGTAGCATTAATCAAATTTAATACAAGCATGCCACAAAAGGCTGTCAATCGAAACAAATTTTGAGCCTTGCGATTTCAATACCTATTTTTAAACTCATTTCATATTTTGACTGCAGATTTTATCTTTTTTCATACTTTTAATCAAGGCAACATTTCTAAATGAACAGCACTATAGTAATGTAACTCAATAATAAAATTGGAAATCTAAAAATTAAGATTCATTCCATTACATAAACCAGTTTTTTAATAAGCGGATGACACATCATTCCAATATAAAATTAAAGAGAAAACCATGTATCATACACATTCTTAACAAATACAATAATTTAGGTTTCCAATACTAGAAAAATTGGGATTGGGGTAAATTTATTAACAGAAGTAATTTTATCACAAGTACTACATACTAATATGCATCAAATGCTTTCTTTTTCTTTATTCACTAAGTACCTTAAACATCATGTTTTCTTTTAGACCAGATACTCCTAAGTTTTAGATTACCTGCATAAAACAATAAAAGATCTCTACTGGGAAGGGGTGTTACTATAAGACAGGCCAAGTATTCATTCAACACCAGTTATGCATAAGTAAATAGTTCTCTCAAAAGAAAAAAATATATATATGCTTCGTTTTCATAATACTTATTGATTTTAAAACTAGGAATTTTGATGCATTAAAAAAATTCTATTTTGCTTTCATTTTGTTCAAAAATCTATATTTAGACAACTGTTATGAGGCTTGAAATCATGACCCAATTTACACATTAATAAATCAGTTTAGGAGTAGATTCTGGTTATCTTCCCACCTGCAATTCATGCTCAAGGGAATTCCCCCTTCATAATTCCTTTCAAAATTATAGATAACAATATAATTTGACCTCTGTTAAACTACCATACCTTATCTTTTAACGAACCACCCTCCATAAGCAATACAAAACATTGTACTTTTATATTGTTTTAGCATTTAAAAACTATCCCTGTAAAAACCATACAAAGAATAAAGATTTTTCACTGCTTCAATAAACAATCAACTTTCTCGTTCGAAAGGAACATTGAATACTCTATTTCTTCTAACATCAAAGAATCAGTTTCTGCAATTACAAACTTTTAATAATCTACTTGTTTTAAAAGATCAATGTAAAGTAATATCTTCATCATACAATGAATTAGAAATATTTTGAATTTTGTACAGTTTAATTTATATACATTAATAAAAGTCAGAACCTGCAATATTTTGTACTCAATTCTTATTGAAAGAATAAATAAAAAAAACTAAGCACATAATTAGGCAATATTAAGAGTTTAAAACTCATAATTTTAAGCCTAAAAATGCTGACACCCTTCTGCAAACTTCTACACCACACCAAGGGAGGACTTTGGACCCTGACAGATTTAACATGCATCAACCCTGGCCACATCGTGGGTCTTTAGCAACATCACTGTTTGAACCCTCGACTTGACAGAAATTGCCAACTCAGAGTTCAATCATGACCACTAGGCTAGTGCAGCCATGCCATTTCTCACAAAGTGGCTTCTGAAAATGCCACCCTTTTCTGATAGATATTGATACCTAACTCAAAAAATAAATGTACCTATAAAAATAACTTTAAGAACCCACTGTAAGTTTTGCTCTGAAATTCCTAATATTTCAGCTTACAATTGTTTTCCCAGACTTTTTATTTCAAGTGTTTTATGTAAATTAATTCATAAGCCATCCAAAAATAAATTTATGTTCCAAAAATATTTATTTTTACATAAGGTTCTGGTAGTGAGCATAAAAAAAACAGTGAAATTCAAATAAAAGGACATGACTCATCACAATTTTGTTAATTTTATTTACCTAAAGAAGAAGCTGGAGACAATTGCCTACCATCAAAATCTGTTGATTCACCCACTTCCCAATTTCATTGTTGATCATCCTGATCCATATACTCAATAAGGCCATCTTGGAAATGATTTTTAAATCATGGACCTAATAAGGAAGCCATTATATATATATAAAGGCTGTTCTCAATTCTACCAAATAACACATGGATCAATAAGTTCCGAGACTAACCCAGAGATGGCGCTTGTAGTAAACCAGTAACCAGGTCTTTCTAGAGTACTAACCTTTGCTTGAAACGTGTCAAAATTTTAAGTCGATCGGACCAGAAACAGCTGAGTTATCGAGGTTGGAGTAAAGTCGTTTTGTAGTTTGTTTAAAAAATGGAAAAAACCGAGTTTCGTGTTCTGATAACTCCCGAGACTAACCCAGAGATGGCGCTCGTAGTAAACCAGTAACCAGGTCTTTCTAGAGTACTAACCTTTGCTTGAAACGTGTCAAAATTTTAAGTCGATCGGACCAGAAACAGCTGAGTTATCGAGGTTGGAGTAAAGTCGTTTTGTAGTTTGTTTAAAAAATGGAAAAAACCGAGTTTCGTGTTTTGATAAAACATTGTTTTTTAATGGGTAAAAACACCGTGCAAGCAAAACAATGGATTGAAAAATGTTACCCGGACTCTTGTCCATCAAAAGCAACGATTTGTCTGTGGTTTGCCGAGTTTAAACGTGGTTGTACCGACACAAATGACGCGGAACACTCGGGTAGACCTGTGGAAGCCGTTACACCGGAAAATGTGAGTGAAGTGACAAAAATTATAACGAAAGATCGTAAAGTGAAGCTCCGTGAGATTGCCGAGATGACACAGATATCATATGGAAGTGTATTTACTATCCTTCATGAAAAAGGTTTTTTCCCAAGGGAGTGCCGCGATTGCTTTCGATGGAACAAAAACAGCAACGAGTCGATGATTCAGAAAGCTGTTTATCGCTATTTACTCGCAACAAAAAAGATTTCTTGCGTCGTTACGTGACCATGGACGAAACATGGATACATCACTACACTCCAGAGTCGAAGCGGCAGTGGCGCACAGCTGGCGAAAGCCGTCCGAAAACGCAGCAGTCAGCTGGCAAAGTCATGGCGTCAGTTTTTTGGGATACGCATGGCGTGATTTTCATTGACTACCTTGAAAAAGGTAAATCGATCAACAGTGATTATTATATTGACTTGCTGGTGCGTTTGAAGGAGGAAATCGCAAAAAACCGACCACACAGCAGTCTCGGGACTTATTGATCCATGTGTTATCTTCTTGTTCGGGACAAGAATGCTTTCTTTCAGTTTCTTCCCCAGCTCTAAAGAGCATGATACCAAATTTATTTTTCTGCTCATTATTTTCGCAATCGGTATAATAGGGCTTGACGTAACAAATATTTCTCCAGTTGCTTCAGTTGTTGCAAATTCAATAACTCTAAAACCATACAGAATTCTTGTAAAAATTACAATTCCTGCTGCAACCTCTCAACTCAAGAAATCTTTCCAACATGTAGAAAGTGGAATTCCAACTTGTTGTAACACTCCGAATTAATTCCTGTACTATTTTTCTAGCTCAGTCCATGACTGCCTTTATGCAATTTGTTTAAACCATCTCATTAAATTTTTAACTCTTCTATGTCTGCAGTAACTTCTTGTAAGGATTTGTGCTATTTTGGGACATTAAATTTAGTATAGCAAAACGATAGCTATATTTTTTCCCTGAATGCCTTTTCAACAGAACTCGCAATGCTACAATTTTTTACTGCAGTCCCCAATCCAAACAAGTTTTTTTAAGATGATTAGCCACAAGTTGCCCCATGTGATATTCATGAAGCTCAAAGATTACAAGAATCTAATTTTCAATACAGTGCACAGTTACAACAAGAAAGCTTCTCATTTGAAGTTTTAATCCAAATATCTGTGGTGAGACACATCGGGCATACTGTCTAGTTGCTTTCTCAAAATCAATGCCACAGATTCATTTTTGTCATCGATAAGTGAATCGCTGGTTTTCAGTGATGAAATATTACATTAAGTCGGTTAAGTTCTATTTTTGCATACTTCTCAATGTGATTTTTAAAATAATGATAAATGCGGAAGTCCAAGCTGGAATCAAGATACAATTTTGTCTGTAGGACAAAAAATAAATTAACGTGATATTCATGAAGCTCAATGTGCAAACTGAAAAGTTAAATGTTTTAACAGAAAGACAAATATGCATAAATGTTTTAATTTGCATACTCCACTCTTTTGAATTTTCTCATTACTTTCCCAAACCCCATCACAGTTGTCAATAGTCAATTCTCTGATGAGAAAATTTTAGAAAGTGTGTTTTTTCAACATAAAATCGACTTCGCAAAGGAAAAAAAACCCATCAAGCTCAAAACCTCAATGTTAAATACAGCATCAGCTATGATAAATTGATTGATAAAACACTGATGATGCATCCCTATTTCATGGTCTTGCCTGAAGGGGAAAAAAATGTTTGAACCCATTTCATCCAAGTCCACAGCTATATAGAAATAAGCATTTGGTTGCTTTTCAGGATAACTCAAGCCAGAAGGGTTCATATGAACATTAACTCTTAGAAAGGTAATTCACGAAAAATCAGGCTTAATTTTTTAAACATATATGATTCATTGTCAAAACAAGTTAATCATCCCTTTTGCCATATTCTTTCATTTGGAGGTGCCTCATGTTCTTCAAATATGCTATTTCTCTTTCAAGTCATGTTTTATTGCAAGCGTAAATACTTTTTGTGAAATTTTATTTTAAAAAATTACTATGAGAAATTATTATTTTGATTATGAATGTCAAAATTTACTTTGAAAAGCTCTAGCAAGAATTTTAAGACATCTCGGACAACAATAAAATCAAAATACCACTTATTAACGTTCATACTCTTCTAAAACCTTTGTTTATTACAAAGGATCAGAACATTTTGAAAATTTATTCTGAAATCAACATATTAATTACATGAAAATAAGTAGTTATTGTAACTCAAAATACAATTTGGTTTGCCAGAAAGTGACAAAAGCAATACCAAGTTTTGTATCTATTATCACACACACACTGAATCACATTTTTTAGATTCAAAAGCAAATTTTATCAGAAAATATTTTTTTCATATTCTTTCATAAGGCCCTCCGTGGAATTTACACAAATTCAAAAATCATCAAATAGACAATTTTTAAAATCATACCAGTGGGGGCGGGCTAACAGCACAGTTTCTTTTGGAAAAACCACTTGTTCAAATATTATATGTTACGGTAAAAGTGATTAATCTGGGGATTATATATAATTACCTGTGATTATTCATAATAACCAGTAAGCTTGGTACATGTGATAAATTATTGAATATTTATCTCATTTACCAGTAAGTTTATAAAATACCACTCATAATGGGGAATGTAATAAATTGTTTATTTTGTAGAATAATGATATCTTGGGTGGATCTTAAATTAGCGTACTTCTTGGCAGCTGGGAAAAATTCAAAAAGGCAATAAATAGCCAATTTTGTAACCCCTCCCAAAAAGTCGTAAATTTTTTGTTTTTGTTGTAACCCTACTGTGAAAGGGGATCTCATTTCTATTCTGACGATTGATTTATTCTATTTCTATATATTCTAATTCTTATTTATATTATATTATACTATATATATTTTTATTCTTATTTATATTATACTATATATATAATTTAATTCTTATTTATATTATACTATACATATATTTGAATTTTAATTCTTATTTATATTATATATATATTTGAATTTTAATTCTTAATTATATAATATTATACTATTTATAATTGATTTATTTTAATTCTTATTTATATTATATTATTTATTAGTTATACTACTTAATTATATTATTTTTTAATTTATTAGTTATATTACTTAATTATTTTGCCTTTTAATTTATTATTTAATTATTACTAAATTAATTAATGCCAAAGAAAGCATTGTGAATGATACGTTTAGAGATTTCCTTCGCGCCTGATCACAGACATCCCTCCATCATAAGGTTAGTGCTTTTTTCACGTTTTTTAATATTTTCATGTTTTCCACAAATGCTGATTTATTACATTTTTTTGTCTTTCGTTCATAATTTCACCTTATTTTCTTACCTTTTTTTCAACATTTCGTAGTTATGTTATATATAATTTTATTTACTGAAAAAAATCTTATATTTATTTTAAATATATTTTATATAATCTTAAATATATTTATCTAAGTTTCATTGTTTTAAGCAAAATTAAGATCTACCCTATTTATTATTTTATTGTTTGCCACAAAACGCTGATTTAATACGTCTTTTATCTTTCGGATAAAATTTCGCCGTTTTTTTAATATTTCTACCGCTTCGGCTGATGTTTTTTCTATATTTCGCAGTTAACATGTTTTTTTTCCTCCAACAGACAAAACTCTGCCTCAATTCCGACTTAGACTTTGAGAACCCCTCATTTGGCGCCAATTTGGGACGATTTTAAAAACGCGCCAAGAAGTACGCTAAATTAGGACTTTACCTGATATCTTCATTCTTTAAAATAAATATATTCAAATAACATTAAAAAATTTCGTTCTTAAGTATTAGAAGAACGTCATGAGGACTTACAATAAAATTTAGGATACCTTTGATTTAATTTGACAGAGCTTTCACACATACATAAATATAAGTATATCATCACTGCTTCAGTAGTAATTCTTAGTACTTTTTTGAAGTTCTTTTAACATTCTGTTTCTACCACCATGGCCAATTAATGAAAATGCTTCATGAATTATGGTAAAAAGTGTTTCAAAGTACACACAAAATCTTACATTAGAGCTATCTTTACTTATGGGGAAAAGCTAAGTTTTTCAACATTGTCTATTTTCATTATGTCCTATCTTTTTTAGTCTTTGATAATCTTCCAGTTTTCCCATCTACTTTTGTTTTTCCCATTAACAAGTTGCCATATCTCTCTTTCGTCAAAAAACCACTGTTTGCTTTCATAGTGTTCAAAACATTTAATTATTTGGAATTAAAATGCTCATGCATATCGTCCACTATTCAATATTATATTTTAAAAAAAGAGTGTCTATTCAGCATAAAATTAGAAATATTACAGAAATCACATGCATCTGACATAAATTTAAGAAAATGTATGGACTTCTATTACATTCCCCTTTATGAGTTGGGGATTTTATAAACTAACTGATAAATGGGACATATTCAATAATTTATCACATTTACCAAGTTTAGTGGTGATTATGAATAATCACCAGTTTATTACATTTACCGTAACATATAGACTCACTGAATATAACACTTTCCACTTATTTTGATAAAATAAATTTAACAATCGTTAATTTAACTCAACTTTCTGAAACCATTATCTATTACAAATCCATTTATAAATCTAGACCCTCAATCCCTTGAGTTATGTCATACTGGTATTAATAGTACATAAAACAATTTTCAACTGCTAATATAAAAATAACTTAACTGTTAATCTTAAATTACGATGCATTTCTTAGATCCATTTACTGGCATCCTTTTAGAAAAAGGAAAAGCAATAAAATATTGGGAACTACTTCGATTACACAAATCAATTTACAATTTTCATTTTAAATCTCCCAAATTTTAACAATGAAAAAAACTCATTCACTAAATATAATGTAGGCAAATAAATGTTAAATTGCAACATATAATCTGAATTTCAATCATATTCGTAACCAAACCGGTCTTAGTTAAAAAAATTTAAAATAGAACGAAACTTGTATATATATAAAGATTTTACATCTAGGGAGCAAAATGTCGAAATAAATAATTACACTCATCGTTGAGTTACATTCATCCGAAATATTACATTACTCCATTATAATGATTAAAGATGAAAATATTCAAACCAAACAGACAATTCGCAAATTTTGCAGTGTTGTAACTCCTTTTTAGCGCGTGAAAACATGAAATGGACCGATAAAAAAATTTTAGTAATTTTTTTGACGTTCTTGTATTTTAATTCTTCGTAAATTCAGTGATAATGTTTCGTATAACTATTGTCAATATTAAATTGAATCACCTACAGGATCCACGTTCATCACCGTCAACATATATAAGACATATAATTAATAAATCCATATATAAAAAATTTAATGTTGAATGATAATTACTTAAAAATAACAGCATTATAGATTCATATTTCGCAATGGATTGATAAAGATTGCATACCTTTTTTCTGTTTCCTTCGTGGTTTCCGCCATTTCGCTCCTATTATTTTCCCAGATTTAATGTAAGCACGGGTCCGGTCAGTTCAGTTCAATTAAAGTCTGAAAATCCTCTTCGTTGCCATTCAACAACAATCAAATAATAGCAGTAGACTGTTTACACAGTTTGATATTTTGAATTTTTTAAAATTTAAAGCAAACATATTGAAAATGTGCTTTAATGCACATATGAATTTAAAAAAACATGAATGAAAGAAAAGGGAGAGAAAAGAGAATAGAAAAGTGAACGAACTATTTATAATGAGGATGATATTTCTGAGAAATTTTAAAACCTTTTTTTGTACTAATCTTATTGTTACATTATATCATTTTTATATCTACGAACTAAAATTAGATGGAAAACAAGCACCAACGAGTTTGCCGCTTCTGCTCAGTATTTATAAAAAGTTTAAAAGAACAATTAGAAAATTATTTAAAGTTAAATAGGCTATTATGATTAAGTCATTAGGTTGAGGGGGGGAGTTAAACGGCAGGACTGTTTACAGCAATTGCTGCAACCATTCCCGCTTCCTCTTCGGGGTGGAGGGAAGTGCTATTTTGTTCGTTTGTAGAGTTCAATGAAGATTTGAAGATGGATGGGTTGTATTATGGAGGTTTAAGTGACTGAAGCAATTTGCGGGTTTTGTAGGCAAAATTTGCTTATTATATATCCGTGAATGTGGTTTGAGTTTGATCAGGGGATTTGCATGATTTTCAATGAATATGAAAATACTTCTCGAAAACTTGGTGTTAAAATTATCAATGAGTTCAATTTACAAGTCAATGTGTATTACGGAATTTCTGACGCACCATGGAGCGTTTGTCATGATTCTAAGTATTTTGTTTTGTAAAGTTTGTATGTGTTTCAGATGGTTTGGGGCAGCAGCCTCCCAAACAGGGGAGGCATAAATAATAACTGGGCGTAAAATCTGCTTATAGAGTAGGACTTTATTTATGAGTAAAAGTGGTGAGTGTCTGCCAATAATAGAAACACAGAAGTGGATCTTTTTCCAGGATTTATCTTTTAAGTGTTTTATATGTTTGGAATAAGTCAATTTTCGATCGATGATAGACCCAGATACTTAACCGCCAATACCCAGCTGATTCCTTCATCGAATAGGTGTAGATGGAGTGTGGGGTTTTGTCTTCCTTTGTGGAAGAGTATTGCTTGTGATTTGTCAACATGTATAGCTATTCTCCAGTGTGTAAGCCATTTCTTCAGGGTGCATTGATAGTGTTGCATTGTTTTTAGTGTGAGTTTGAAGTTGTAGCCCTGGACTAACACCGCGGAATCGTTCGCAAAGAGGCAAGTCATTTTTATATCATTTTTAACATCATTTTTCACCCCCTCTCCAATACCTTAGATAGATTCTACTTAGTGTGGAGGTCTAATCTCAGCAAGAGGAGAGTATTATTTTATATCAATTTTTAAGAATTTTTTTATTATTGAGCAAGGGTTTGACAACATACAGCCATATTTTTCTACTGACAAACTACATGAAAAAAGGTTTGCAACCACCATATGAGGGTCCCAATAAAATTGTCAACTGCACCGAAAAGGTGTTCCAGATCTTGAGGCATGGAAAAGAGGTTTCAGTGAGCGTCGATCGGCTGAAGCCTGCCTACGTTCCCAAAGAGTTGGTGTATGTCCCAGCTGTAGTGCTCGGGAAGGAAAAGGTGCTCTCTAAACCAAATGAAGTCTTTGACACAGGAGAAGAAAATTTTATAAGTTCAAACAGGCAAGAAACCACTACTCGTTCCGGCCGCAGAGTAAGGTTAAATCCCAAGTATAGCTAAAAATCTCGCAATCGCTGGTGGGGTCTACTTGTGACGATCGTGGTCTGCTGCCGTAGCGGAAGGACACAAAAAAGGAGAGAGTAAACAGAGCGCTGGACCAATGAACGAAGAAAAGACGAAATATGGTTTATGCGAAAGAGAAAAACATCAGAGTGACTTACATCTTCTTCGATAGAGGTCGTAACAGCTCCCTATCCTTACTGTTCTATGAGCATGATATAATTGAGTCCTGTTAGCAGTTGTATGTAAATAGTATAAATAATTTAGAATGTGCGTTGCTTTAAATAGCAAATAAATAATGTTGCTGATGAAATCAAGATCCCTTATTTATACTACACGCGATATGCAATAGTAATTATTCTCAGAACTTTATTTTGAATTGATTGGACTCTTTTCATATGAGTTGGGTCCACCACACCCCAAACAGGAGAGGCGACATTATTATTGGGCGTAAAGTTAGCTGATCGATCGATAGCTTTGCAGAAATTAATGATCTAGATTTGGTTTATGTAGCATAATTACATTTGCTGCTTTACAGCAGGACGGGAAATAATCGTTCATTAGACATTTATTGTAGATTTTTTGTTAGGTGAGTGATGGCGTTTAGAGGGAGAAGTCTTAAAGCATAGTACGGGATATTATCTAGTCAGGATGCTTTTTTTTTTGTTGTTTGGGAGTTTTTTGATAATATTCATTATTTCCGAGAGATTGGTGAGCGGAGAAGTTTGAATGTTCTGAAGAACCAAAAAATCTGCGACTTTTCTTTCCACCCAGTCAGATATAAAGTCGTTGTAAGGTAAGGCATTTTCCTGAAAGGTAATTTCTAGTAGATCTTTGAAGACTTCTGCTTTTTCGTAGTAAAGGTAATTCCGAATGGACCACTTAATAACGGAATGCTTACAGTTTTCTTGGTAATTTTTCTTTGCATAGAATAGAGTGAGTTGTCCTCAGAGCTTAAGCTTTTAAGAAGGGTTTTCCAAGACATCTTTTTGTTGTCATTAATTAAGTATTGGATTTGTCTTGTAAAAGCATTGACTTCTCTCTTGAAAGTTGGATCTGTTGTAGATGGCCATATTTTTCTAAATCGATTTTTTGTTTTGATGAGATCCCTGATATTGGGTGGATTTTGTAATTTTTGTAACACTCGCCTAGGAAATGGCTTGCGTGATAATAGTATTGAATTTTTCTATTGCCTAGTCAATATAGTCACTATTAATTTTTGGATTCCCCTCAATCGAATGGAAGACAATTTCCAGAAATCTTGTTCAATTCGTATATTTCATTGTCCTGACAAGCGGAGTGAAGTAGTTATCAATCGAGATATCTCATATTATAGGATTGTGGTCATTACTGAGTTCACAAAAAGAATTGATGCTTATAAGGTTCAAATTTTTATATCAAGCACAGAATTTGTTGCATTCCTAGTCTCAAAATGAGTCGGAGCAATGAGACCAAAGACATCGAGGCCAGAATTTTGAGCCCAATCATATAGGATTTGGCCATTGTTATTCAATCTACCTGAGTTCCAATTAGGGTGTTTTGCATTGAAATCACCGATGAGGATTATTTTAGAATTATTTAGGAGGAAGGCATCTAGCTCAACTGTGTTAATGGAGTCGTGTAGAGATCTGTAAGCACAAACCACAGTTAAAATATTTTTGTCAGGTAATTCAATTTTTATTGCAGAGTTTTCGAAAGAATTGTAGGCGTGAATAATATCATAATTGTTAATAGAATTTTTCATCAAAATGATCCCCCTCCCCCGGAGAGTGAGACGGTCACTTCTATGACGCAGATAATAAGGTATTTTTAGAGAGTCCAAAGGACGAAGACGGTCTCTTGTACACCAATTATATCATGGTCATTATGAGCAATGGAATTTTTTAATTCGTCAAGTTTGTGCTTTATTCTGTTAGCATTCCAGCTAAAAAATTATTCTTGAGGTAATTAGGTTATTAGTTAAATTAACCATTAATTATATTGTTTTGAAGGAGGTTCTAAAATAGACGAAACACATTGCTCATTTGAGACATCATTTGGGATATTTGTTTCTTCATGACGTTGGTAGTTATTTTTTCATTATTATTTTGTTTCTTAAGCCTGTCTTCCCATACATTCTTTGTTGGTTTACTAGCTTTGTACTTTTTTTGGGTTCCTAGGACACCTAGAATAATTGGCCGAATGAGCTCCATCACAAAGCACAAATTTTGGGGGAGATTTTTTTTAACTTTTAGGCATTTTTTTGTTAAATGCTAAAGGAGATTGTAAATAACACAAAAGAAGGTAAGCATGTATTTTAAATAAATCGTCAATAGTTCAATTGAGAGAAAAAACAGACTGTAGAAACAGTTTAAATTTCACTTTATTTTAGTAATAAAGAAAAATGAGAGCACTTATTGTGCTGCCTCTCAGTATGAGTGCAAGGGGTAGAGTAAATTAAAACAGGATATAAAGGACACCGCATCACAGTGAAATAGGAAGAGGCAGAAGTGACACCATCCCGGCCTCCATTGAAATACAAATTTCAATAAACATAAGTACAAGATTAAATTTCAGAAAAAGTACGAAATGAATTCAATTAAGATATTAATACATGAAATAGAACAAGAAAAGGGATTGGGGGAAATGAATACACACATTATAAAATAAAATTTTGAAATGAGTACATTTTCACTTAACAAGTAAAATCGAAATATCTTGAACATTTCTTTTACTTATTTTTCCATCAAGAAGTTTAAGATTAAACTCTTATTTTGTTATCTTTACCTTTAAAAACATCTACAATTTTTCTCGTGAGCCATTTCCTACCTGAAAGAGACTCATTTAATATCAATACTAGAGTACCTATATCAATGTTATCTTTAGCAAATCTCCATTTGCTTCTCTCTTGCAAATTGTTTAGATGCTAAATGTTCTACTAGAACGTCGGGTTTGAGGACCGAAATATTACTTTGGGATGGCAATTGCAAGTGCAATAAGCAATTTACCTTGTTGATATCAACTTTAGTATTTTTAATTAAATTGTAATAAAAATAGGTATCCAGGTATCATATCTTTTATTTCAACCCAACGCAACTAACCATGCAGCCGAAAACCTTTCTTCTAGTTATAATTCTAAATTTCTTCTCTCCACTTCGATGATCCACTTGCCAAGAGCCAAATGTGATATCTATAGCGCTAGTTCAAATATTGGTAGATTTGAAAGTTCTTTTGCTTCAACATCTGATAAAGAAAAGACAGAACTCTTTCTCAATGTAAATACTCCCTCCCGACTTCACTCTTCAGAGAAGAATAACAATTAGGAGTCATTATAACATTCAAAGTAATCCACTTTTGAGTATCGTTATATATTATTAAATATACGACGATGGCAGTGTGATTAGGTGCAGATGTTTACTGGATAATGGTTCCAGTAACATCTGCACCTCTAACTTTTTAAGATAAGACTGTATAGGTTTGTTGAGATTAAAGAAACAGAGAATAAATATTTTCATGCCAGGTCTTATTGATGCGTCAATGCAAATTATCTCAAGAGTTACTACGTCAATTACAAATAATGACAAGTCTCAATAATGACAAATAATGACGTCAATTACAAATAATGATAGTGAAAGTCTTAACTTTTTAGCTGATCCAAAAATTACTGCGAATTCACCTTTTAAGGAATGTGATGTAGGCTTAAATGATTATCGTAATATAAAGTTAGCAGATACAAATTTCGATAACCAGGAACTAGTAGATATGCATCTTAATGTAGAAGAATTTTGAGAATTGTTGGGATCACCCCAAATTCGAATTCAAAAAGGTTATCTTATTTTACAAAAGACGAATCATTTTGTTGTATTGGGTTTAATACCTCCTTCAAAAAAATAACTCATTGCAGAATTATAAAAGGAGATGATAATATCTAGATAATACTCTCAAAACAGTTTTGAGGAAATGAAAATGTTGAATCTTTGACTCCAAAAAGTAAAGAGATTTTAATATTCAAGCAATATTTTAGAGATAATTATGAAAGAGATGAAACTGGGAGATGTACATAGTTAAAATGTCGCTAAAAAGATCAAGACAGCTTAGGTAAGTCAAGAGAAAATGTGCTTAGAAAACTAGAAACACTTTGGAATCGCTTTCTTAGTGACCCTGTTTACTTAGCTCTTTACTTAAATTTTATTCCTGAATATAGAAAGTCAAAATACATGCAAGAAATTAAAGAACGGGAAGAAAATAAAAGATCATACCACATTTCTAATTTAGGTGTTTGTCGTCCAGAAAGTAAAAAGTTCACTTCAAGTAGTCTTTAATGTGTCCACTGTAACCAATAAAGGAGACTCGCTCTATTCAATTCAGTATAGTGTAGGTGTAATTCAAGATGTGTTTTATTTGCTATTATGGTGAGTTTTAGAAAATATGTTTATGCTTTCACAGGAGATATAAAAAAAAATTTGATACTCCCATCCTAAAAAATTTTAAAAATTCTTCCAGGTAAATGGAGGATCCAGTTAAAATTTTTGAGCATCCAACAGTCACATATGATACTGCAAATTCTTTTTTTTTTAGCTATACGGACAATGAAGCAACTTGCTATTGAGGAAAAAAAACTTTTTTTAGCTTCTGCTGTACAGATGAGTGATTTGTACATGGATGATATGTTAACAGGCACCGCAGATTTAGTTACTACTGTAGTTCCTATTAGGATTTACTGTGAAAATGAATGTAGGTAGTTTTGTTTATAGATGACAACATTGTAGGAAACATCAAAAAACATATATTTAAATCAAAACAGCACAGCACAGACATTAAACACTCTTTTTCGCCATCATCTTTTCCAAAACACAATCGTTACAGCTTTTCCCTCTCTTACATCTGTTGCCACTCTCCAACAGAGAAACTTACCTCTCATGGAGTTTGATCATGACGCAACAACTACAAAAGAGCTTCAATGTTGATTAATTAATTTATTGAATAGTGGAGGTATGTCACTACATAAGTGATGTGGTAGCTATCCTGAATTAACTATGAACGACGAAGAAAATTATCCATTTTCCAATCGGGATGAAAAGGAGGCACTTAGAAAGTCAATGGAATATTATTTTTATTTCAAAGTACAAAAAGAAAAAAAATTTAGTACTACTAAGCGACAGGTACTATCATCAATAGCGTTCATATTTGCCCCACACGGGCTTCTAGGTCCAGTAGTCACAAAAGTAAAGATTTTCTGGCAGAAGTTACGGATGCTGAATTAAATAAGGATGATAATTTTCCTGTATAAGAAGCAGAGGAGTGACAACATTTTCAGTACCTGTCCTGAGTGTTGATAATATAGAACTTTATAGATAGTTTATAGTTTCGAAACCAGCACTGAACAAAATGCAAGGCTTTTCAGACGCATCCGAAGTAGCTAACGATGTGGGTATATATCTGAAAACCCTTTCAGAGAATCTGGTGAAGTGTCCATCAAATTAGTAAGGAGTGAATCTCGTGTAGCTCCGATAAAGAAAGTTACCATGAAATGTTTGGAATTTTATGCTCAAACTCTTTTAGTGAAGCTAATGAAACAAGTACAGGTTGTCCTGAAACTTAAGATGACGTCTGTATATTATTGGAGTGATTCGATGATTGCATTAATCTGGATAAACAAAGCTCTTCAATTAAAAACTTTCGTTAACAACAGAGTGACAACACTTCAGGAGATGACAGATGTACAACATTGGAGTCATGTGTCGTAGGAGAAATATCTAGCAGATTTAATTTCACGAGGAGTAGATCCTGATAAACTCCTTCTTTGTAAATAATGGTGGAAAGGTTCAAAATTTCTAAGTTTTCGGGAGAATACAAATATAGACATTCTAGTTAATGTAATACTCCCAGACTTTCCAAGAGAACCAAAAATTAAATATGAGGACTCTCATTTTAAAAACTCTTTTTCTTTAAACAGTATCGTTATTTCTAATTTGCGTAATATGTGTAATAGTTATTTTAAACTTGTACGAATTCTTACCTATATATTCTCAGGTTTCTAAGAAATTGAAGAAATGGAGATAAGTAGTCTGGCATTTTAAAAGCATTACAAATTTAGACAACTGAAAGGAATTTATATTAAATTAATACAAAAACAAGTATTTTCTTCTAAAATCGAGTGTATAACCCTAACAAGTGCAAAAAACACAAAAAGTCAGGTAAATAATTTATACGCATTCATAGACGAAGAGGGACTATTGAGAATAGGAGGAGGACTCAGACACAGTAATTTAAATTGTAATAAAAAAAATCCCTTCTATTCTTCTACTATCTAATCACAAATTCACAGAAATAATTATAGAATATTATCATAAAAAAATGCATACTGGGCCTAATTATCTTATAAATTATTTAAGAGGAAGATTTTGAATAGTAAATGGGAGAAGTTTGTGTAAATAAATTGTACATAAGTAAGTAATTTTCTTTAGAGCAAATCCTAAACCATCGCAACAGCCGATGGGTAATTTACCGATAGATCACATTGTCCAATAACTACTCTTCTAATATTTCTGGAATCGATTTTTATGGACCTTTGAATAACAGATATAAAAAAAATTAGAGAAAAAGAATACATAATAAGATTTATGTTTTTATCTTTAACGTTTTGTAACCATGGCTATACACTAGAAAATTGGTACTGATGTAAATTCTGTTGCATTTACAGATACATTAAAAAGATTAATATCTCAGTGAGGAAAATGTAGAAAGCCCTATTCAGACAAATTTAAGAACTTTATTTGAGCTAATTCAAAGCTCCCGAAATTGTTTTTAATTAAGCAACCAAATAACCTTTTGTCAGAGTATTTGAGCTTTAAAAATATTGAATGGTAGTATATACCTTCTCGAGCCTCTAATTTCGGAGGCCTATGTAAGACGGGCGCAAAGACATTTAAATACTACTTTAAAAGGGTAGCAAGAAATATGAATTTGGTAGTATACATGATACCTGCTGCCGAGAGAAAATTGTGGTAACCCTTCCTTTGTATAGGAGGGCGGTTGCTAGTGTATTAGAGAAGACACAGCTTGTACTCACGTGGAAGAGGTAGGGGCGAAACGAGCTTCGATATTCGTAAAATAAAGTTGTTATTGTTAAAGACTGGGTGATGTCCTTATGCATATATGAATATTTGTTGAAATCTCTGCCAGCAAGAAAATTAGATGAATACTCTCTCACAAATTTAACGTATGATGAGTTTTTAACATTAACCGTATGATTTGAGGGAATGTTAAATTTCAGACCATTGGTTCCATTGACTGCTAACATGGAGGATTGAAATGTTTTTACGCCGGCTCATTTCCTCTTAGGGAGATCAATTGCATTCATAACTGAACCAGACTTGACAATCATAAATGAAAATAGGCTTAGTGAATGGCAAGAAATTACAAAATTATTTCAGAGCATTTGGTGAAGAGAGCCTGTAGATTATCTAAATAATCTACAACAGAGATCGCGTTGGAATTTAGAAAACGATAACATTGATATAGGACATTTGATAGCTTTAAAAGATCATTTACCACCACGTCAATGGTTCTTGAGCCGAAAAACTGAGGTTGTTAAGTGAGTTAGGGTTGTTGAAGTAAAAACTTCCCCGAATTATTACAAACGACGTATTACAAAATTGTGTATTCTTCCTTTGAATTATTAACATAGTTACATTTGCAAAATAATATTTAGAAATAATTGGGTAATAATCGTTTGTATGCGTGTTATTAATATTTTATTTGATATTTTCTTCTTTTTTTTGAAAATTTTATGTAGCAATTTATATGCAAAGTTTTGCAATATTGCAAGACATGGGGGTATGTTTGGGCCTTTCGACCTCACTGAGTGATGCTACATGATGAACTTTTTCTTACTCCTTACTTACAGCATTAGTACTTGGCATACACTACCTTTCTGTACAATATTTTCCTTGTAAGTAATTATTATAAAAACAGTAAAAGATTTGCTTAACACGACAAACAATTTTTGATTGATTAGTTTTATATCGTCACACTTGAAGCAACGCGAGGACTATTGGTGATGAACCTCGTAATTTTGAACCTAAGTAATGTGACGAGGACGACACCGGAGCTGGCACCCTCTCTTCTAACTTCCACAACACGCCATTGGGAGGACTTCGGGCCCCAACATATATAACCTCTACACTGTGGGTCTTCTGCGGCATGAGAGCTCGAATCCACGACTCAACGAAAACAATGCCGTCCGAAACCACGGCAGAAAGGATATCGAAACCATAATGGCTATTGTTTGCACAATGATTATTTTGTATTTTTCTTCTTTTAATAATGTTTTCTTATATACATATACTTTACATATTTTTTAAGAGATAGGATAGGATGTGATGGTAAAATACTTAAAAGCTATATGCGACTATAGTGGGCCAAACAAGGTATAACTGTGATCTAGATGTTTGAAAAATAGGGGAAAAAGATGAAGTAATTGACAAGAAGGGTCGAAAAATAGAGAAGGATCGCTAGGCTATCCCAGGGGCGAGTCATCCATGCTTATGAAAGAAACCACATGGGAAAGAAAAAGATCACTATATGGAGAGCCTCTGAATCATGATGCATGAGCTAACCTAAAGAAGATGCATCCCCGAAGGAGTGCGTAAATAGCAAGCTAGATCCATTAGAGGATATCTTCCTTTGAAATCCAATGATCATATACAGTATTTTTCTGTAAGGATGATACAATTATTTCTTACCGAAAAGTTCGTACATATCTCAAAATAATCATGCATTCGAGCATCAATTCCTGAGAGATAATTATTTTATTAAGAATTTCAACCAAAAAGTCTGTCAACTTCTCAGAACAAATGACAGTTCTAAATACGGTTACTCATTGCTCCCTTCTGAAATATTTCTTCGCAGTATTTTTTCGATGTCCTAAGGATAAATGCAAAGTTACAGACGGGCTCTAGTTTTTATAATGGGGATGAGACGGCGAGTTTCTAATTTGAGAAAAGCGAGTGCTTTAATTAATGTGTAAGCTTTTAAATCCCTTTTGTTGAAGGTATGATGTATATTCTCTCCACCGTGATATTGGAGTCAAAAATTAATCCAAGGATCATAAGATATGTAACACCAGGAATCAAATGTCCACTTGTTGTTGTTGCTTCTTCTCAAAAAGTTAATCATTATGTATTTTGCTAAAGAGATAGTCACCTCGAATTTTCTTCCCAAATCACTATTTAGGAATCGACTCGATCATTCCAAACCAATCGATGCTGCTATTGTATTTAAAAATGACATCTGCATTGACTAGTTTATTAAATTTAAAAATGGTCCTGCATGCAAATTATATGAATGGAAAGATACACATCCTTGAATTATGTCATTGGGAAGATGTATTACATGTAAGATTCTCTAATGAAGAAATTTTTGAGTTCATCGTAATAATCCACCGAGTATTCGGTTTTTGACAATTTTGATACTAAACAATTTGCATATATACTGATTTTTACTGATACCATACTGCATTATATACTGATTTTTTATCCAAAGCTACTACTGTACCGTTTGAAGGAGAATTAAAACATTGAGAAAAATTACATGCAAAGATATTGATAAGCATTTAATTATATTATTTGTATAGCTGTTTACAATTCAGTTTAATCACAGGAGGTACATGAGATTCTCTAGAATCTGTCCAGGAACTGAATAATTCACGCTGAAGGTAAACCAAGATATGCCTCTAGTCGGCGAATTTCTCATCAAAACCCTAGCGAAATATGTTACAGTACTGGAACTGTTGAAATCAAGGGAAATTTATGTAGCTATGGCTGCTGAAATGCACACAGCTTTAATATATTTATAAGTTTTATAATGTCAAAACTGGAACATTTAGATGAAGAGAACTGCCAGAACAAACCATTAATGTCAACGTCGGCAGATCGACACGTAGACATAAAATTTGGTTTTATTATTATTAACGTCGCACTAGAGGCTACACGTGGGCTATTGGCGACGGACCTCGTAATTTTGAACCTCGTTCAAGTAACGAGGACGACACCCGAGCTGGCATTCCCACCCCTAACTTCCACATCACGCCTACGGGAGGACTTTGGCCCGCGACAGATTAAACGTGCATCACCTCAAGCTACACGTTTAGATTAGACACACCCGGAGGAGGACTCCTAACTGCAGTGTCAAAGAATATCTCTGCCCGACAAGTTCCTACACAAATAACGCAAATGTAAGATCTAGAAATACTTGTTGTCAAAATAGAAAATTCTTTATATTTAATTAATATTGACTCACCGAGAAGATTAAATATTTCATTAGTAAAATCTTTTTTGGAATCAGTAACAAATCCGGCTTTTATTTTTGGGGGCTTCAACCCCCATCATCCGATCGTTCTATTAAACATAGCAATGATTTTGTCGATTGGTTAACTGATTCAAATTTTATTACCTTCAGTTCTACTGTTTCCAAGCATAGAGTTTAGTTTTTTTTTTATTATTATTATTAACGTCGCACTAGAAGCAACACGAGGGCAATTGGCGACGGATCTCGTAATTTTGAAACACGGTCAAGTGACGACGACGATACCTGAGCTGGCACCCCCCTCTCCTAACATCCACACCAACGGGGGGACTTTGGGCCCCGAACAGATTTAACGTGCATCAGCCCCGACTACACGGTGGGTCTTTAGCGACCAAGGCTCGAACCAACGACTGAACGGAAACCACCGGCCGCGAATCCGATGCCTTAACCACTAGGCTACCGCTGCCACTCCACGCATAGAAGTACAGGATGTCTAATAGATGTTATATTATGTTCATCAACCTATTCTAGCCACACTAATACACATATTTTAGACTGCTTCTTTGAAAGCGATCATTGCCCCAATGTTACAGAGTTCTCATTATTCCAGGAGAATAAGCAATATGTAAAACAAGTAGATTGGCAAGAAGTAATGAAACAAGCTCAATATATATTTACCTACCAAAAAAATTGCAAGACAGAACTAACTGAAATCATGTCCAAATAATTAAAAATAATAATCGAGATATTAGATAACCAAACAGATCATTCCCACCATAGTGGAACAATACTTCCAATAATTTCTTCTAGCTCAAAAAATATTTATGAAAAAAGGCCACTCGCAATATTTCCCCTCGACTGTGGCAAGCTAATACAGTGGCCGCAGTAACCTAGTGGTCATGGCTTCGGATTCGTGGCCGGCGGTTTTCGTTCAGTCGCGGTTTCGATCCTTGGCCGACAAAGACCCGCCGTGTAGCCGGGGCTGATGCACGTTAAATCTATCGGGATCCAAAGTCCTCCCGTTGGTGTGGATGTTAGGAGAAGTGAGTGCCAGCTCAGGTGTCGTCGTCGTCACTTGACCGTGTTTCAAAATTACGAGATCCGTCGCCAATAGCCCTCGTGTTACTTGTAGTGCGACGTTAATAAAAAACTAAACTAAGTGAAACAAATACAAGCAATATTGAAGTAAGCTCAAATTTCACATAAGAAAGGCAAAGAGAGAGATTATCTGTACACAATCTGTAACAATTCTTTTAATCCAAGAACATTCTACAACATCTTGAATTAATTTTTTACTCATAAAAATCCTGAATCAAATTTCAATATTCTTCAAGTTAATAATAGATATATCACAGAACCCCTCAAATTCAGGCCAATACGCTTGCCAACTTTGCATCTAATACCTCCCATGAACTGCTTCCTTTAAATTTACTCAACAACAAATAAAATGTACTAAATAAACCGTTCTATAACTCGGAATTAAATATGTCCAAAGAAGCATCCAAAAACACTACTCCAGGTGCAGATCACATTATAGTTTCTTTCCTCAAAAATTTGAATAAAGTCAACGTGCCATTATTCTGGATTATTTTAAACATTTACTTGAGAATTCGATTGTATTTCAGTCTTGGAAACATGCAATCACATTTCAGATCTCAAAACACTGCAAATTTAAAACTACACTGGTGAAATAAATTAAGAGAATTTACATATTTTATCGAATTGCATGAAAAGAACTGAACTGAAGGAAAAACCACTGCTTCTAAATAAAAATGCAAATCTTATACGGCAAATACGTAAGCGTACACGTGTATGTAAGCGGAGTCAGCAGAGAAACAGGCTTTATACGCGCGTGGATGGTAAGACGAATTTCGTTTGCTAGCACACCTCGGCGAATTTCTTGGTGTTATTTTGCAGCAATCGATTTAATTCGCATCGCAACAGTAAAAATGAGTAACCACAAACGTTTAGATGATGGAATGAGGTGGGGAGACTAGATGTAGGTCAATCGCAAGTCCAGATATGCAGAGAGTTTAATTTAACGCCCATCGTCGTGTGTAAGCTGTGGAAACGGTTCCAGGATGCTGGATCCATCGAGAGAAAGCCTGGGCAAGGTCGTCCAAAAGCCACGACGGCCAGAGAAGATCGCCATTTATCAATTTTAGCGAGGCGTAACAGAGGGGCTATAGCTTCTCAGTTCTCTCGGGACCTGTATGCAGTCACAGGAACCCATGTAACAAGGGTGACTGTTTCCAAAAGACTGAATGAGAGAGGGTTGTTTGCCAGAAGACCGGCTGTTTGCGTCCCGCTCACGTCTACGAACAGGAGAATCCGATTAGCATGGTGCAGGCAACATAGTAATTGGAGCAATGGGCGACCGTTCTGTTCACCGACGAGTCCCGTTTTAGCCTAAACACCGATTCTCGCCGTACTTTCATATGGAGAGAGACAGGGACCCCTACCCTCCAATGTCCGCGAAATCGACAATTATGGCGATGTAATGGTCTGGGCAGGCATCATGTTGGATGACCGCACACCTCTCAACGTCTTTGACAGAGGCTCTGTGACTGGTGTGAGGTATAGGGATGAGGTCTTGGAGCCCTATGTTCGCCTTTTCCGGGGTGAAGTGGGCCCAGAGTTCATCTTAATGGACGATAACGCGAGGCCACATACAGCTCTTCTGGTCGACGAATTTATCGAGAATGAGGATATTTGCTGGATGGATTGGCCAGCCAGGTCTCCAGACATCAATCCTATAGAGCATGTCTGGGACGCCCTGGGGAGGGCAATTGCAACCCCCTCCGAGAACCATCCAGGAACTGAAAACGGCGTTGGTGAATAAGTGGTACAAATTGCCACAGGCACTGAAAAATTGCTTGATTTCCAGTATGACATGCAGCAAAGCGTGTATAGCTGTAAGAGGGGACCAATTTTTTTTGTGTGTATTCTGCAACCACTGTTTCAGACTCCCATGAGTGTTGCGCACAAACAAGTGTGTCTATTATAACTGTCGAATGTTTATTTTGCTTGTATTATATCAACCTATGTTCACACCAAATTTTATTAAAATCTGTCTAGTAGTTCTGGAGATCGTAGATAAAATATGAAAATTCTCTTAATTTCTTACTCCTGTGTAAAATATTCTCATAAATACCAATAGCTCTAATTTCTGTTTTCTCTAAAACTTTTGAAAGAATTTTTGTTGTGTGCATCTCTTATTTTCTGACAACAAAAAAGAAAACTTCATTCACAACGTTATGGGTTTGTTCCATTTAAAAACTGTAGAACCGCAACTTATCTTATACACAAAGCTATAGTAGATGTTAAAGAGCAAAAGAAAGGTTCTGTGGGAATTAGCTTGGACATCAAGAGCGTTTATGATTCCGTGTATCTAGATGGCCTTGTATATAAATGTCTACAGCTAGGTATCACAAGAAAAATAACACTACGGATTTACAATTTTCTTTCATCGAGAAAGATGATTTTGAAAGGGGTCCCTCAGGGTAGTGTTCTTTCCCATATATTGTTCACAATCTACATGTACGATATCTTTGAAACATTAGAAACAGGAGTTGAGTGCTCAATTTATACTGATGGCCTTTTTATTATTGCTCTCGATATTATCCATAAAAAAATTACAAAATACTCTGGTAAGAATCACAAAATGGTGCAAGTACTGGAAACTTACTTTATGCCTTGACAAAAGTGCAATAGCGGAACTTTCAAGTAAGAGAATTCAAATATATCCTACTATTATGTTGGCTGGGTACCCACTCCCATGGCAATCCTCCATTAAATATTTAGGATTATATTTTTCTGAAAGCAAGCGAAATATTTTCATGATGAATCAAATGAAAAATAAAGCTTTAAAAATATTAATGCCCTAAAAGGCATGGCATATAAACACCATGGCACAAGAGCTACAGATCATATTAGATTAACTAACAATAGTAAATGTAGTATCTTTTTACTACACTTGTCATATCATAAATAAATGGTCTGATAACCAGTTCAAACCTTTCAATATTATTCAAACAAAAGCTCTTAGAATTGCATTGGAACTTCCACAATGGACCCCAAATATCGTGCTCTTACAACTGGCTGATCAGGAAATACTTTTTGATAAAATAAGACGATTGGCTAGTAAAATTTTTATATTTCATATATCAAATGGTAACTTTTCTCCTATGCATCGCAATAACCTTGAAACAATAAATTTGGAAATCCTGGAAGAGGACAGAAACAAAATCAAGAATATTTTTTGTATTTTGGGCATTGATGAAAAACAATTTATATCAATCTCCAGATTGATGTATTATACAGATCTTCCTTGTGAGATCTATACAGAAGCATTTGGATTTCAAAGTAAAAAAAAAAACTTAAATTATGTAATAAAAGGACAATTTGAGGAAACAGTGAAAGATAGATTTTTTGATAATTGCTACGGATGCATCAAAAAATCAAAGTATGACATCATTAGTAGGTATCACGAAAATACATCTTTCGCATACATAGTAAATCATATTAATTCATTATTTACCGCAGAAGCACTTGCCACATGTCTAAATAATTGTATCATACGAAAATCTGTTAATTTCCCCGATAACCATTCTGTGCTATCAGCATTAAAAATTACATCAAATCCCCAAAAGTCATTCATATACTAGCCAGTGAAATCTTCATTCAGTCACATTTTCATACTCGGACGATTCTGCTTTGGATTCAGGGACATTCGAAAATTTTTTGTAATGAGCAGGCAGATTATCTCACAAAATCGGTTATGGAATCCAATGTGTACATTGACTGAATTGCCCCAGAATATTTTATGAATATGAATAGAAGAATTGAATATTTCGAAATATTAGGAAACATCCCCACCATAGACATAATATCTAAATTGATAAAAAATAAAAGAGAGGAAATACTAAGTACCCGAATCATCAGCAAAATGATATTAACTCCACTACTTTTGCATAATTTCAACTTAAAAGATAACGCACAATGCAGAACCTGTAACCATGTCAATGATTTGGAACATATTCTCTTGACTAGCAATAATTACGCGTCCCATAGAGAAATCTTCTCTGAAATATTAATTTCAAAGAATTTTTGGAGAGAACCATAGCTAATAAACAAGTTTCAGAGTATTCTTACAAAAGATGAAATATTTTTATATTTATTGAATTTAAAGAACTTGTGAAAAAGTGGATAATAGCCTTTGTTGCTTGATATCCCACAAAACAAACAATAGTCAACATTTTTTTTACCAGTTCTTTTTAATACCTGATTAAAAACTATAACTGCTACATTTTTAATACTAGGGAGGAGTTCTTCTGTTATTAAACAGTAACTGTCTATATAGCACAGAATAATATCCAGTTCTAAATGAATGACACTTTACATATACATAATCATTGGCATTTAAAATCCGAAATATAATTTCCATGTCTATGAATGATACTATAAATAAATTATGGAAAATGTTGTGAACATATAAATATCAAAATGAAGTAATTTCATATAATCTTTTTTATTTATTTTGTATGTAACTCTAAATAGATTTTACTAAACTCAAAAAAAAAAAAAAAAAAAGGAAGAAAGAAATTGCCAAGATTTTCTTTTAAATAAAAAACTATTTTCCTGAATGTGGATTCAGTCTTTTGAAGAAAAAAAATATACTCTTTAATTTCCTTTTTTATATATATGTAACACATACACACAAATGATAAAAATCTATAACAAAATTAATTTGCAGACTTCAATAGGTTTATCAATTTATATTTCTACTTTTCAGCTCTTTCAGTGGGGTTGATGTGTATGTAGTATTTTGGCTTCTACAATTATATCAGAATTATATTGAGAGAGATTGGTAAATTTCTTCTTTTTATATCATTTTATAGTAGATTATATATTGCTTTTATTTTATTTATGTTTCCATACTTTTATTTTATGGAGAAATTCATGTATATTTAAACACTTAGCAAAGGATGGAGATTAGTTCAAAAGCAAAAAACTAATTTAACCCTGATAATCAGTTCTAATTCTGAATTTTCTATTTCATATTATAGTTATCTCGCAAAATGTTAATACGTTTTTTTTTTTATTCCTTCAGGTAAAAATTTTTACTTCATTAACTAGGCTTAAATTTATATTCATGGAAAGTAAATATGTTTATTAATAAAATAATATACTTAAATTTATGAAATGCTTTTTTAAAAATATGGAAACAAAAATTCATATTCTTAAGATATGTTATAAGATAATGCTTTTCCTCACAAAAATATATATTTCTTACAATATCAAAACTTAATTTTATACGTTAATTATCATAAAACTTAGAAGCGTTAGTTGCAACAATTCCAATTTCTGCGTGGAAATACATTAAGAATTTTACTGAAAAAAAAAAAAAAATCACAATCCAACAATCAAACTAACCTTCATGACAATTATTTACTACAAATAAAATTTAGAACTTTGTGAAAGAAAAATGATTTCTTTTATATGAAAGGAGCTCCAACAACTCTGATATGTAAAAAAAAATTTCATTATCAACTGAAATTGTGAAACAAATCCTGTCAACAAAACTGAAATGTATGAAATGAAAATTGAACTTAAAATAATTCAGTAATTAAAACCATAATGGTAATAATTAAAAATGTTGTAAATTATGAGTATTTACTCTTTATGATTTTTTCTTTCTTTAATTTCTCTTAATTAAAGGAAACAATAAATTATTATATTGAATATTTTACAGCTAAATGTAATTATGAAATTAAAGCAAATGATAAATTATTAAATTGAATATATTTAAACTAAATGTAATTAAAATTGAAAAAAAAAAATTGAAAAGTGATCTGGTAAGCAAAAAGGGATCGAACTCAAACAAATAGCCCCCAAGGTGGTTAAAAAGAAAAGAAAGATGGAGGAGAGGAGCCTCCAGCAAATACAGAATCACATGAATTTTAAACTATTACAAGAATTGGATATATTAAATAACGAGATTGATGCTGCTGCAAAAGAAGTACACATGTGCCAGCGATTGACAGCTGTTTAGCACGAAGCTTTCTCTTTTGAATGCAATGCCTCTAGCTTCTGTAAACAAATCTGTATAATCTTTGCATTTATTCGCATTAGAGAGGTTTTTTTTTTCTTGTTTAGCCAGAAAAGTGATAAGTGTAACAAAAAGCAACAAATTGTTGTGAAATTTCACATGAAATTTGGAAATTTACTACTGAAGCTTATAATTTTTTGAAAGAAATGTATAGAAATGAATATTTATCATGCATACATGTTTTTGAGTGGTTTAAGCATTTTCAAGATGGTTGAAAAGACACTGAAGATGATTAACACCTGGGTTGCCCTCTCATGTCAAAAACGGACGACAAATTGAAAAAAATCAGTTATCTGATTTGACCTGAGTGTTTGTTAAGTATTCGTGTGATGCAGAGTGTCGTAATTGACAAAAAATCCATTCATGAAATTTTACATAACAATTTTAATGTACAAAAAATGTGTCCAAAATGGTACCTAAATTCTCACATTTGAAAAACAAGAAACTTGTAGAAATGTTAGCACTGACATTTTGAACGCCATTGAAAATGACCCAAATTTATTGGTAAGGATAATAATATATCATGGTTTTCTACTTATGATCCTGATACAAAGTGCCAATGCATGCACAGGATGAGCCCATCTTCACCAAGAGCTAAAAAAGCTTGAATGAGCAAATCAAAATTCAAAGCAATGATGATTGTTTTTTTTTTTGGCAATATTTATAGGATTGCGTATTTTCACGGATTACTGAAGGTCAAACTATTAATTATTATTATTATTTTCATGTTTTTGTTGAACTCTGTGAAAGAATAAGGAGAAAACAACCTGAATCGTGAAAGGACAAGTCATTCCACATTGTCTGTAAAGAGATTTCTAGGCCAAGTACAGCATCCCAGTGTTATATCATCCATCTTATTCGCCAGATCTTGGCAAAGAGATTTCTATCTGCTTCCTAAGGTGAAATCCATATTAAAAGGAACAAGATTTTAATCTGTAGAAGCTGTGAAAGAGAAAGCAGCACATGTTTTGAAGGAGCTGACAGAAGGCTTCCAGTACTTTTTCAAACAGTGGAAGATTCACATGGCATGTTGTAGCAATACAGTAGGGATGTATATAGAAGGTGATTATAAATAAATAAGTATGAACTCAAAATAAAATGTTTTACAGTGTCAATCTCATTATTTAACAGTTACACCTTATATATGTTTTACAGTGTCAATCTCATTATTTAATAGTTACACCTTATATATTTACATAAATGATGCAAAACTAATAAAATTTAACCGTTACAGAAACATAAAATTAATATGAATACAAGAACATATTTTACAGCAATATCACATAAATTAATTTCATTACATAAATACTATACTGTAAATAGTAAATTATATGCAGAATCAGTAAGTACTACAAAATTTAAAAGAACATGAAAAATGTATTTTACGATGCGATTTTCATGTGTATTCATGAAAAACATTTTAATTTATGACGATTTCAACTTAAAATATAGTGCAAAATTCTAGTTTTATTCCTACAACAAGAAAAAAATAAAAATAAAATAAAATAAAAATTATTTTGCATATTATATTCATGCAATGAGTATTACTAATGCTAATAGCATGATCCTAAGTTAAATTTACTGATGTATGTGTATATATATATATATATATATATATATATATATATATACATATATATTTATATATACACACACAAACATATTGTACTTGTGTAAAGTACAGTGGATTATAAAAGTTGGCACTATTCCAATCAAAATTACAAAAACAATTCTTATCAAATTACATCAATCCAAGCATTGTTTAGTGAAAATGTTTGACATGATTTTACACATGTACCATCTCTATGTACAATAATAAAGATTCTAAAATCTCATTCACAATGATAAAGTGTTCTAGATCTGCAAAATATACTTACAGCAGATCTTTCCCACAACAATTCAGAATAACAACGATATAATAAAAGCATTTACTAGTTGGGCCTGATGATAATTCCCTTTTTTGGCTTAGTTGGTTAGATCTGTTGTTCTGAAAATAGGCAACAACATAGCAAAAATCAACAGCAGCCATAAAAAATTTACTGGCTCTCTGAATAAAACCTCCCCCCGCTTCTTTTTTTATTCAGTTAAAATGTATAAAATTTAAGGTCAATGAGTAGCTACATTAATGATATCCACAAAGCAAAATTAATATTACTATCTAGCAGTAAATAAATAAAACATAGCATCATATAAAAAAATAACAATCATAAATGATGCCTGACTTATTTTCAAGCATCAAATTTGAAAATTATTAATAAATTACATCAATTTTTATTCTTGTTGAATGAAATTTCAACAAATTAATTATTTGAGAACTTGTGTGATGGACTCTTATTTACGTTGAACAGATTAAACAGCTTTGTAACCAAAAAATCAATATGTGTTATTACAAAAATAAATTTATATCAATATATAAACATTTCACTGAATAAAAATGACCATAATTTATGATAAAAGCACAAAACTTAGCCGAAATACATAAAATAGTTTATATGACTCTTATTGTAAATATAGTAATAAAATAGATAAAAGACCAGTTCTTGACTAGAAAGTTTATTTCATGTTCTACCATTTCCCAGATCTTAATTACTACCTAGCAAAATATCACATCTATTTTTAAAATGATACACACTAAACATTCACAAAGTAATCTCAATTTCTAAATAACATTTTAAAAATATTAAAACATCACAACATTGTATATTTTGTGATTGAAGAATAAATTAGCAATTAAACAGTTAGAATAAGCTTGATAATTTGATGTAATGCAAGCCAAGGTATCCTTATATAACATAAATGGATGGAGGCTTTCTCTGAGTTGCAAGGATATATGAGTATATTTATATTTCCACAAATGAAAAACTAAAGACTCTGACTCTAAGTTAATATTTACTCTTTAAGTAATTTAAATTCGCTCATACTGTTATTCCTATGTCCAAGGGAAAAAATTAACATGGAGAAATGTACCAATCAAGAAATATGAGAAGAAATAGCAAAATATAATTTTTCCTTGTATGGAAGACTTGAGAAACAGTTTTTTCATAAACAGAAGATTGTCCAGTAACCAGTTTTTATGTGAATGTTCCTTGCGAAGTTTAAACCTGGCACGTTCATTGCCTGGCAAAATAGCTGTTGTTGCTACCCAATACAATACAGGGCTGGAAGAGCAAAGCATTCTTGTTACCACCTAGAAAAAATTGTCAAAATAAATGAGAAAATACTAAATTTTGATAACAGAGACAAATATTATTTAAGTTATCTTATCACATTTTTGAAAACTTAAGAGATTTTGTTAATCCCTTTTGTTTGTTTGGTCCCTTAAGTTTGATAATAAAATCAAGTTATTTAGTAATCTACTAATTTACTATGTACTCTACCCTGTTTCTAATGTTTTAACAAGGTGGAAAACAAAATAATTTGTAATGCACCATGTACTAACATGTATTAATTACCATGTAATAAATATAATTTACCATGTTTCATGGATTAGAGGTGGTTAACCCATGGCTTACCAAGTGTCAATTTAATTCCCAAGGGTCATATAAACAAAAATTTAAAATTTAATGAATGTAAAAGTACCAAAGAACATTCCCCCATGAGTCTTTTGGATAGCATCCCATTACTTTGGGTATATTTCAATATATTCAGGGTGAATTACAATATATTTACCTTATTAATATACAATATTTCTTCTTTATTCTTGATTAGAAACTATTACAAAGTTGATCTCATTTAAAAAAAAAAAAATGTACAAATCATCTTGCTTGAGGGGGTGATACACATACAATATATACCTAAGCAACAAATCTACTATAGAAAAAAGGATGGTGAAAGTGTGCACTGCTAGATGTGAGGTGCATATGCAAAGCACACATTTTGTGTGCAAGCAGCAGTTTGTCAGTGGCAAACCTAATATATTTGATACAGAAGTATATGGGTCCAGACAGACTGACTGTTTAGTGTCTTTTTATCATTAATAATTTAGCACTAGCATTGTGACAGCAGAATAATTTTTTAAATTAAATTTCATACAAATTAATTTTAATACAGGTAATATAAACTTGATAAAATTAAAAATAGATTTTTAAAAAATTTCAGAAAAGAAAATTGTCGCTGAAAATAGACAATAAAGTGAACATAGGAAGAAAAATTCTATTTAGTATTCAAAACTTCAAATATTTAGTTTTTGTTTAAATTGTCAAAATATAGTCACTATAAGATGAAAAGACATTATGAAACAAATTATAGTGATTATGCATTATTGGAGAAAAAGTTAAGAAAATGAAATAAAATTAACTTTGGATTGGCATTAAAAGTATCAAAATTAAAAAGAAAGTGATAAAATGAATTCATCACATACACACATGTATATATACAATGCAACCTGCTGCTATAGAACACATTTCAAAAGCAGCCCACAAATTTTTTGAGAGTGGACAGGCCTATGGTAACATATATTTTTCAAAAAGCAAGTTTTCATACATTAATAATGAATTTTATAACAATAGAGAAATAAACTACATTGGTTAATGATTTATATACAGCTTTCTTTAATATATAATCTAAATATACAAAATATTTTACATTTAACAAAATGAAAAGACATGATTTGACTGTACAAACAACTTGAATATTAAATTTCCTTTTTATTTTTTTACTAACATCAAATTAGAATTATGCAATAGATGTGGTAATGGAATAGGTGATGAATAATATTTTAATGAGTAATATTTTTGTATATTTTTTCTATTTCTGAAATTTCTTTATAAATAGAAATAAGAAGTTTCATATACATAATAAAAGAATGAACACAGCAACATTCTTAAAATTTATGTAAGGGATGAAAATGATAACTTATAGTTAAACAATTATTTCAGAAGATGCCATAAACTTTTTGAACAGATTTTTTCGGTACTTTTCCATTTCGCTGGCGCAAATCTCATCAAGCAGATTTTATTGGCAATATGAAAACATATTCTGTTTGGCATTGGGTGTATCATTTTTGATGACTTTATTGCTTGAGCTGGCAAAATAGAAAAGTACCTTTCTTTTCTTTTTTTGGAAATGGACCAATGAAACTTTGCTTCACAAAATGACATAGATTTATTTGAAGAGGAAAATAATAATAAATAAGCAAAGTAACTTTTTTCATTACAACCTTCCCCCTTCCTAAAAACAATTTCTATACAACTAATAAACAATAAGACATTTTGGATTAAAAAAGATTTCAGTAAACTTATACCTAGAATGAATACTATATTAATTAATGGAAGATAATCTTTTTTTAAAAATAGAAATAAAATATTAAAAGAGGCTTAAATATTTCACACACAATACAGAATGTCATAATATATAACAGAAAATATTTTACTAACCTGAATATGAACAAATAAGATGCAGAAAATAGTGGCAGCTAATATGTGAAGAAAATAAGGGAAACATTTAATATTGCTGTATACATCTGAAGTATCATACATTTTGTTTTGAAGAAGCCCTAGAAACCATAGCTCTCTCCGATGTTTGACAAAATATTTAATACATGAAACCAAAATTATGATTATAACAGGTGCAGCTAAAAGAAAATTAGGTATTTGCTTAAGAGAAAAATAATGAAGGAAACCAACATCCCAATAACGAGACTGGACATATGAATACGAGAGTGGAATGTTCCAATAACACCATTTGCTAGGCTCTGAAGGTATTTTCAGGTCATTTCTAGTCACAAAATTTACAACAATTTCTGGTAAATCTTGCTCAGAAAGCACAGATGTACAGAATAAAAGGTAGCAGTGTATTTGATAAATTATAAAAGGGACCATAAACACTATTAAATAGACAATTGATTTTAACAGAAAAGTAGAAAATAAAAACATGTTTAACTTAGAAGTAAGATTATGTGATGTGAAAACATTATTAATATGCTGTTTTAAGATGCAATAAATTAGAAAACCTATAAATAATATACCATTTGATCGTACACTAGCACTTAATGCTAATCCACTTAAGGCAATGAAAAATAAATTTTTTTCCAAAGCCCAAAGACCACTAAAAGTAAGAAGAGAGAATAAACTTTCTGAATACAAAGCAGAAAAGAAAATGGATGCAGGATTGATACAAAAAAGTAAAGCACTGGTAAATGCAAATATTTCAGATTGGAAGACATTTTGTGTAAATTTATACAAGGCAACAGTTGTCAGTGAAGTAAGAAATAAGTTGAGAAATACACCTGTCAAGAGTGCACAGTTAAGCGGACTCAATCCAAAAGGAAGAATAATGGACAGTATTTTGCATGAATTCCTCAATAAAATTGGAAACAAAGGAAAGAATGCTAGAGTATTTTCATGAGTATAGCCATAAAGGGAAATATGAAGAAAATATTGTGCATCCCAGCGGCCAAAACCTTCAAAGAGGTAAGATATGACAGAATTTGCAGCTCCTACTCCTTTCTCATATGGTAGACGAAATGCATCAGCATTATGGTCTGGAACACAACGGTTGAAGATTATCTAGTAAAGAAAAAAAAATATTTTAAATCAATCAATTTCACTGTTTCATAATACAGAATAAACTACCCACTTTTTAAAACTATACAAGAAAGTAAAATAAAAGTACATATTAGACCTAGTTCTGCATTTTGACAAGTTTGTTCAAGCCGTTTAGGGGTCTCTATTCTCAAAGACTCTCTTCTGTATTTAATTACCTGAATCCTATTCATATAAAGACTTTATTACATATTAACTATACTAACACAAGTTAATAATTAATGTAGCTTTAATATTTCTATATATGCAAAATATTAAATATAACCTATAAATATAATATTACATGTAATTAAAATTAGTAAATCACATACATTTTTATTGCTTTCAAGCTGCTCTTCCGAAAAGGAAATGTCTTCAGATAGTTAGTTAAAAAGTGTTTACAAAATAAAAGTTTGTAATAGTTCCCGATTTACAGAATCAACATTCGGTTTAAGAGATACTATTTTTAAAGTCAAGATAACAAAATTTGAAATTAAACAAACATATATCAAAAGAGTAATATAGAGGAGGAGGAATATGTGAATTCTTTTTTTTTTTTCTGGAGGGAGGGAGAAACTCCAATTTTTAAAAGTTACAAAATTCTCTCATAGTTCCTATAAAGAATGAAACAATATCACAGAAATAGTTCATTGGCACCAGTACTAATTTCTCCACCTGGAGCCAAATATAACCTTTTTATCAAACTTAATGAGATTGAAATAGGATTGATGACACAAACATCAACAATAAATATAAGATTCACAAAAAGACTCATGTTCATTCTTCAAGCCTATTTATAAAGAAATCACTAAGAATAAACCGAATGAGCTGCTAGAAACAAATAAAAGGCCCTTTTTTTGTTCTTATGAGTGGTAAATGTAATTCTATATCAAATGTAGATAACATATTTATTTCACATGATTAGTTATTCAATACCATTCATAGAAATAGACATATAACACTGATCTAGCATTTCATGGCAACATTTGCTTTTTTAGCTATATGGCATCCCCTCCACATAAAAATACCTTAGTCTGATAAAATTCCATTTAATATTTTTACTAATAGTAAACTGTTATGGTTCTTTTTTTGTTTTTATTTGTACGATATTTAATTAAATTATCCTAATTTTCCTTCAGTTGAAACTGTGCATATCTTCAAGACTTGTTATTAATAGAAGATATCATAGATACAAGAAATTTAGCAGTTAGGAAAATTTTAAGATGGTTTTTAAGTGAAGAGAAACACCATTAATGTGTCCACAGCAGCTAAGTGGTCTTGACTTCAAACTTGTAGTTGGCAATGTTTTAGTTCAGGACTATGTTCAAGTCCTATTTCTGCTAAAGACCCTGATGTAAATTAAATCTGTCAGGACTCAAAATCCTCAAGCTGATATGGGGTGATGATTGAAATCAGTTTTTTTAAAACATCGCAATGAGAAGCAACACAAGAGCTATTGGCAACAAACCTTTCTCAAATGTTGAGGATGACACCTGAGCTGGTACCTGCCTCTCCAAACTTCTGCACCAAGCCAATGGGCAGGCTTGGGACCTCAATCAGGTTTAATGTGCATCAGCTGCACTACGTGATGGATCTTTAGCAGTATCATGTATCAAAGTCACAAATCGACAAAAACAATGCTTGCCTTATTTCACAACCATTACCACTAGGCTACCACGACCACAATATGGGTTGCTGGTTAAGGTGTTGATCTCCTCCTTTGACTGTAGTTAAAGAATCTCGAGTTGGACAGATATAGATAACTGGAAATATGTTCAAAAAACACAAATAAACTCCTTAGTTATATTTGTAATGTCACACACATTGTTCTAAATATTAAGTTAGTCTTCACCTAATTTTTAAAAAATGGGTATAAACTTGGCACATTTTCCTAAATCAAAAAATGCTTTAACAATAATATTACATTCTGACTTTGCTATTCAATAAAGACTATCACAGTTAATTACACAATTTTTGTACTCTTGTGATCCAAGGTCAGGTTTCTCGGCACCCATTTTGCAGACAGCTTTCATTAATCTGACACATCATGGAGCATATGATGGGCTTGAGCACAACCAATTTCCAGTGTGGACACCATGTCTGTTACTGTTCTGCATCTGTCTGTTACCACCATGTCCTGTATTCTAAAAATGTTTTCATTCACAGATGTGGAGGGATGCCTGCTTCGAACTTCCTCCTCCACACTTTGTTTTCCTTCATTGAACATACCACACCAGCATCCAACTATTTTATAAGACATACCATATCCAATCCTTAATCTTTCTTTTCCTGCATTATTCTACCCAATTCATTTTCGAGTTGGTTTTTTAAAAACACAAAATTAAGCTTGTCATCTTCTAAACGATACAATAATTGCTCTAGGTTATCCCAATCTGAAGGCAGCTTTCAAATCAACTGAAAACAGATGAGTTGCTCTGGCAGATCAAAACCTGTTTCTTCAAACAACACAGATTCTTCTGATACTCACTTGCAGGATATTTTCTTCATCATCTCCAAATTTTAGCTCATAAAACTCAACAGTAAAGCCCACAATTCTTGCCCAAGATTTTGGCTTAAAGTTCTTTCGTAGAATTAACCAGGCAATTTTTCCATTGATAATGTTCGAAATTAGAGCTAGCAACTAACACTTGACTCCCTGGTAAATAGTCATCTACGAACATTCCTTGATTTGTTTGAATGCTTGCCTCTCCTTTTCACTTGCATCATTGGGTAATAGATCAGTCTCTTCTGAAACATAATTCCAGCAAACTTTGATCAATCAGAATGTTACTCTCCCATTTCTCCTAGTTGAAGCCACTCAGATTTGGTATGTAAATAGCAGGAGTTCCTGTTCTTCGTTTGACATGTTGCATGGTCACACAATTATGAGCTATTCTTAAAATTCAAACTTGTCACTTTTCAGAAAAAGAGGCCCATAACCATGTAGAAAAACATGGCAAGCTTTTTCCATAAAAACATAAAATAAATTAGTAACAAAGAAAGTATAAAAATAATAACATTCTGGTTAGTATAACAGAAACTCTCTCATGCTCTGCTATCAGCATTCAGTCAACTGTGAAGCATGTGTGAGGACTGGTGATCACTCAAAGTTCCAGCCTACTATCACTCTACCACTATGAGAACGAGCTGGTTATTCTGGCATGGCAAGCCAGCTGAAATTATTTGAAGCTGAAGTGAACTCAATTCCTTCTGCTATTTACTATATAAGGTAGTACTGAAAAGCAACCTGGGAGAGAGGAACTGCATTGAAGTTCTTTCTTCTATCTTATATTTCCTTCTTTGTTGTTTTTGCAGTCAGATCATCAAGTTATATTTGTTAACTATTTAACTTCTTTTTAAATGTTTTAATAAACAGTTGCTGTTAGTGTCCAATCTTCTTGTGAGATATTTAATTACTTTCCAATTAGGAGTCTGTTGTATTCACCTCACAAAGGTGACTTGCAACACATCCAATTGGTTAGCTTCTATACGTCATGAATTGACATCTTAAAAGTGGAGTTACAGAAATTTTCCACACAGTCTTCTAACACCTCCTCTGCTATTGCTACTTTCTTTCACCTGGTGAACCATCTGCTCTTTCAAAAAAAAAAAAAAAAAAGACGAAATATACTTTCAGAACAACCTTCATATATAAACTGTTAGGATAAAAATCTCTCAATATTTTACACGAAATTTTATGCAATTTTTTGAAAGCTATTGGATCACACAAATAAATTCAAAAAAAAAAAAAAAAAAAAAAATTAAGTAAAATTTTAAATGCAAAATTTTTATGTTCAAAAATCTGTTTTCAATGACAGATTATACTCAGAAATAACACCATTGCAGTATCCTTTGCTATTCCAAATATATAACATAAGAAATCACATAAAACCATTAAGTTACTAGGTTAGATATCAGCAAAGTCCTAAGATATATAGTCCTTTCAGCATTTTATTATTTGATACCTCAAGTACCATTAGTTCAAATTTAATTGAAGCTATAAAAGACACTAAGAGAAATGAAATACATTGTTTGTTATTGTCAATTGAATTATGATTATTATTTTGCAATGAATGTTTCAGGCTATTTATTTCTGTCCAACACAAAGTCTGTGAAATCACAAGACTGACCACTTAAAAATTGCTGTCAGTCCATGAACAAGCATGGTGAAATAATAGTGATGAGCCTATTTGGATAATGAGGCAGCAAACTTTCATGAGTAAGTAAAGGGTTTTATTAAAACTTTTTAACCATAGAAAATAGATGAAATTTCTGAATTATTTTCAATATAATATTAAGTCTTAAAATTTATTTTAAAACTTCCTATTTCAATTTTTAATTCCATTGTCTGTTTCAAATGCCATATTCTGCCTTAGTTTTATTTTAATTCCCCCCTAGTTTGATTAAAATAGTAGAAAAAAGGGTACTTCTCCATTTCGCCAGCGCAAATCTGACCAAGCAGATTTTATTGTAAGCACATAAAAAATACACAATATACACATAAAAAAGATATTCCACTTGGTGTCGGTTATATCATTTTTTGAGATTTTATCGCCTGCGCCAACGAAATGTAAAAGTACCGAAAAATGTTCCCACGATTTCTATAGATATTTTTATACCAAATAGGTAAAAATATTAATTAATATTTATAAACTTTGCACACCATACAAAACATAATTAAAATTATCCATAATTTCCATACACTACATAATTAAATTATTCATAGTTTTAAAAAATTCTATTTATTTTTCTACTAGTCCATATTTTGAAATTAAAAATGAATTCTTTAAAAACAATAATCGCCCAATTTGGCGAAAAAACCCCGAAAATTGGCGATCGGGCATATACCGAAATTGGGCCGTATTTTCTTTGGTACATAAGAAATCTATAACTTAAACATTTTATTTACCTGCAAAACAATCACAAAAAGTCTTATAAATAATGAAAATTTGAACAAACGACTTGCACTCATTGTTTACATTTTTTTGAGCATAGCTATGATATGTAGCAGCAAGCCTGTAACTTCATTATTTCACTTCTCATAGATAACTCGACAATACATTTTAAAAAACAAAAATAAAATTTAGTGTCATCACTATTCCCTGGCACAAATCACGCCAAATCTCTTCATAATAAATAACTTTTTTTTTCGCAAGTAAATAACCGAGCAACTATACAATAATTTAGCATCTGAAAGCAGACAGTACCAGTTTAAATTCTTCCCTAAAATAGATGAAAGAATTTATTTATCCCTATTGCTTCGAAGATCATTCCATACAATATTGTTATTGAATAGGGATTTCAAATCATAACAATCATTCATTTTCAATTCTATTCTCGTAAAAGAGGATATATACTTTTGGTAATCTGCCAAATTTATCTTGAACGATCGACTACAATCCTGCAAAAAGTTTTAGGACCTATTCCTCGTCTATTCAAAAACATTGCAAATTTTGAGAGCGACATCTAGTGCTGTTGTTCGTAACAGATAATGTGAAGGAATCTTTCTGAAAGTAGGGAAAATCGAAATTTCCTGATTCTGCTATAGTGCTGTCTATAATTTGTGCAGGCTCATTCAATATTTGTTGAAAATAAATTACTCTACTCTTAGAAAAGATGTCGTCTCATCATAGACGGAGCCGATCCTCACGTCATGTTTCTGAACCTTCTTTGGAGAATCAAGACAGTAATAGTAATAACAGCACTGGAATTATAAATATAATAACCTCTAAAAAACAGGGTATAAATACTTTTGCGAACGATGGTAGTTTTCTCGAACTGTTTAAGAAAAAAATGGAGGAAGAAGCTAAAGGTGAAACTAGTGGTACATCTGATGGTGAAGGAAGTAAGAGTGCCGATGAAAAATTAAAGAAGCTTGAAAGTTCAGTAAGTTCTTTAATTTTATTCTTTAATAATTTTTTTTTTTTTTTGAAAATTACTGTGTAATTATTTAGAAATTTACTCGTTCTGTATACTTAACATCGCACCACCTACACAAAATTGTCTAAGTGAACAAAACTATCATTTACTGATTTTTAATAAATTATTGAATTTTTTATTTGAACGAAAAATTATTTGCTAACTATGTAATTTAATTAAAATGATTTGAAACATGCATCCAGAATTCTGTTGCATCTCTCATGTAATCAATCGTACATTTTGAAAATATTTGCATTTCATTATTATTCATAAGAATTGGCTTCTTTAAAAGCGATTTTTTTTCCATTCATTTTTTAAAATTCAGCTGTTTCGAGGCGATATATATTTTGTTTTAGTGGCATATTTTTAGTTCCTTTGTAATTAAATGGACTGGTTTAATATTTAATTTTCGATTTTAATTGTGACTATTCTTATAAATGAACTTTTTCCAACTGGTGCATTTAATATTTCATGAATTTAGATTCATTATTTAACTTTTACTTATTGATATTCAGAATTAAAATTAATGTAATCAGAGAAATATTTTGGAAATATATTTCATTCTAAGTTATGCGGGCAAGACAGTTATTTTGCTCAAATTTAAGATGAGTCTTTAATACGATGTAATAATTTAAAATTTATTAGGGTATTTTACATTCTGTTATGTTAAAAGTACTTTTTATAATTATACATTTTCAATGTTCATTCTAGATAGATTTTGCAAGATGGCTTGCTTGATGGTTCTTGCTTTAATATGTATGGTTAGCATTTCTTTGTCTTTTTGCTAATGTTCTTAGCAATTTTTGGATGCAATATAATTATAGAGTTAATATTGCATCCAAAAATTGTAATTTCAAAAGGGAAAGAATCAAGTATTTCAATTTAAATATTTTGTCTTTTCTTGAATTTCTTTCATTATTGAGGAAATCATTCTATTTATATAACTAAATGTTCTCTTTTTTTCAATTGTATCTTTTCTTGTCAGTATTTGTCTTAACATATTTTTTTATAACTGCATTATTTTAATGTTGTTTGAATTAGATGAAAATTAGATGTCTTTCTTCAAAACTAAAGATAATCAATAAGATATCCCACCATATTGTTAAATCACAGACAACATTTATTTTGGGCCAACTTTGGTATATGCCTGACCACCAACCTTCGAGTTTTTCGTTAATGTAATTTTAAATCGTAATTTTTTAAAAATTTAAAATAATTTCAGTGGGAATGATAAATAATTATGTGACTGGACTTATCATCCTTAATTTTTAGCTTTTCTTATTGGCAAAATTAAGTTTTAATTTTTTTAAATAAATTTTGTTACTCTTAACATTGTTACTCTGTGTGGTATAATTGTAAGCCGTGCAGTTAAAAGTCTTGTAATTTTAAGACCAGTTTAAGACTTCGAACTTATATCATTTGAACATAAAAGGAAAATTTTCACCAAAATTGAATGATTCATTTTCAATTATGTTTTGTACTGAATATATTATATGATTAATTTTATTTTCACTTTATGATAAAATCCTTTATTCTTGTAATAGTATCACATAATGTTTGTAAAAAATTAGCTACAGAAAGGCTAAAATATTTTGATACTTATCCATTTCGCCAGGGCAGGGGATAAAGTCACTAAAAATGATACAACCGACTGTAAACGGAATATCTGTTTTATATGTATACTGTGTGTTGTCACCAACTAAGTATGTTTGACAAGATTTGTGCTGGCAAAATGGAAAAGTACCAATATTTTGTATATTTTTAATTATGTATTAGTAACATTATTAATGATACACATACTCATAAACTAAAAATAAATTGTTTTGTATTCAATTTCAAAATAACTGATTAATTTTAAATTGTGCTTTTGAAAAATTAATTGGAATAAATTATTATACATTAACAGCAAAATTTCTTGTACCAGGATATTCTAAAACTTCACTGATTTTAGGTATGAAATTTTGTTTGGAAATTGATTATGTATTTAAATATTTCATTTGTTATTACCATCTTGTAAATTATAGTATCCCTGGTGACAGTAAAACTTGTTGAAAATACTGACTGGTTGGGTCATTTTTCAGCCCATGCCTTGGCGACAGAAAACAAAATGGCTCCAAAATACACAATTGATGCACTGAATTAGCAATTCCTGTAATGCAATTGTATAACAACCTACTTTTAAGCAACCCATTTTATGTGTGATTTGGTTTTGTTTTCTGTCTTGTGGGGTAAAATAGGATTTTATCCTTGTAATTAAATGAACAGTTTAAGGATTGATAGAACACATATCTAGTACATTGTGTATTTACTAGATAAAACAGGAATTAACAAAATTCATTTTTCACCTTTAGAAAACTACAGTTTAATGAATAAGGATGAAAGATATTCGAATATTCTATGAGAAAGCATTATAAATAAAAGATTAATTCTTATTAAGTTACAAATTAGATTTCAAAAAATGAAGCTGAACTAATTACGTTAATATAATTGAATAGACAAATAATGTTATAATTTTGGAATAGTAATTAATAACCTTGAGAATCTAAAACTGAATATTTTTTCTAAAACTCAACTCATGCAGAATTTATCATAAATTTATTGAAAAACAAGAAATTCCATGCATGCACAGATCACAAAGAAGAGAAGTGTTACTTTCAAAATGGATGCTCCAGAAATAAGTAATTTTTTGTTACACATATATACGCACACACTTTTTTACATTTTGTCAAGCAAGTAATTGCTGATCAGCCATGTGTGCCTATGGAGCAAATGCCATTTGTAGAAGTGCCATTGAAATGTACAAGTTATTTATTCATTTTCAACATGAATATTAAAGGGAAAACTTGTACAAAAATGTCCTGTCACAGTTGAATGTGAATATTAATTACTAATTACATATTTGAAATACAATATAGGGGAGTTGCAATTAACTTTACAAAGAATATCCTAGGATCTAGATGCAACACAATAATAATTAAATATGCAATAATAATTAATAGTTGCAGTAATATATATATATATATATTTAAATTTTAAAATTCATTCATACAACATAAATTTTTTGGTTATAACATCAAATTTTTAAACATTTTAAAAAAAATCAGTGTATGATATCAGATGCAGAACTGTTTTGTACATATTTACTGGATAAGAAAATTTTAACTATATTCATGCTTATGGAATGATCATGAAAGATGTAAAAATTTTTTTGCATGATAGAATATATTTCTGGCATTGTTGATTATTGCTCTATGATTTTTTTTTTTTTTTACTGTTGTATGAATTATTTTACCTTTCATTTTCTTGCAAAATTACAGTTCATAACATATATCATTAAAAATTTTTGCAGCTTTAATAATTTTGAAATAGAAATACAAATACTTTAATATTTAAATTTCTTCTTCATAATTGCTAATCTTTTATACTTATCATGAAAAATCAAAAGCCACAACATCATTAATTATTTAACGGTATACATACATACTTGGAAAGTTTAGTGAAAAGTTTCACCTACTTACTATTCAATCTATAATTACTGGCAGCAGTAGCGTAGTGATCATGATTTCGGAGTCGTAGCCGGCTGTTTCCATTCAATTACGGGTTCGATCCTTGGCCGCTAAAGATCTGCCGTGTAGCCAAGGCTGATGCACATTAAATCTGTCCGGGCCCAAAGTCCTCCCATCAGCATGGTGGGGAAGTTAAGAGAGGGGGTGCAGCTAGGGTATCGCCCTGGTCACTTGACTGAGGCTCATAATTATGACATCTGTCGCCAGTAGCCCTTGTGTTGCTTCTAGTGTGACATTAATAAAAATTAAACTAATCAATCTGTAATTAGGACCTAATGTGATCACCGTATTTTGATGACATTTATCTTTTGATATATGTATCATAGACATATTGCTAACTTGTAAATAAATCCTGATCCTGATTTCTATTTCTTTAAAAAATAATTAAGTAGTTATTAAATTATTTTTGAAAGTTTTTTATTTTAAGGCCCTTTTTTTTGTAAGCAAATGTTTTAAGAATTTCTGAGAATATGCCACTTGAATAATCATCAAAATTTATTATATTTCAAATATCTTCAGCTCAAAATGGAGAATGTGTGTACAAATGGGTTTTTTTTTTATATATATATTGCACTACAGAATGTAATTAATATAAAATATTAATTAATAATATATACTTTTTTTTACATATATTTATAAACTTTTTCAGTTCTTAAAGGAATAATATGGCTATTTTTCAAATTTTTAAGAAAGGGAATGGGGAATTTTATTGATAGTTTTTACCAATATTTAAGACCATTACAAACTGAGTCTTGGTGACCATCATTTGTAATATGTGAAATTACTGGAATAGGTTATATTGTACTATAGGAAAGTTTTTATAGTCCTTTTTCTCTGCATTTTGATTGTAAAATGATTTTCAATTTTATTTTGTACTTTGTTTTTTCTGAAGCCTTAAGTATATGCTAAATAATTACTGTTATGCTAAATAATAATACTTTTTTTAAAAAATTGTGTACTTATATTTAAAATGGAAATTATTTCAGATATAATAAAGAGCAATATAAAAAATTGATAAAATGTATGTTATGATTTGCTCAGGAGAAAATTCATGAATGAAATAACATAATAATGTACTGTTAGGAAAGGGTCTTCTTTATTGATATTTTGTTGTTAAGATGGTGTATGAATAAATATTTGTAAATATATTCTACAAAATGCTATTTTTACATGCAATTGGCATCCAAGGTGAAGTACCTCCAAAATCTAGTTCAAATAAACAGTACTTAAAATGAAATATAAATCCTGTTCAGTTATTTATATTAATAAATTGTCATTGATAGTTTGCATGGAATTTAAAAGCATTATTTCTTTTGGTTAGCAGGATGTTGAATGTAATTTTTTTCAAAATACCAAAAGTATAAACACCTCAATTATGAATCATTACTTATGTGTATTCAGTGATCTTTACTTGACAAGCTAGAAAATTTTCTTCGGAGAATATCTATTTATTATTTCTCTTCACATTTACATTTGATATCAGATGTAGTCCTATTAATTAAAGAGGTCTAATTATTTTTTAAACTATTGTATTAAAGCAAATTCTTATGCAGCCATTTTAAATCAGTGCCGCTTTTTACTATTTTTATATGTTGATGCTAATTGCTTTTACTCAAACATATCCCTGTGATTTGTAAAATTGGTGTGCTTTTGTGTCAAATGTAGATAAAGGTAAATACCCTTTGTGTGTTGCCAACTATTGACCCTTTCAGCTGGATGTAATGTAAGACTAATTAAGGCTGAATATCGAAGGAGATCACCTTCTGGTGCTGTATTGGAATTTGCTAATGGTGGAAGTGCTTTATTTCTCTCCAGGTGAAGCGACGTGGGAATAAAGTCCTCAAGACAGGCATGGTTAAGAAGCAGAAGACAGAGGATCCAGATGAGGTAATGTTATTGCTTATTTCATTGTCTTCTTGTGATCATTCATAAAGAAAAGATATGTGTCTAATTATATTTTACAAAAATTTATTGGTTTCTAAACTGCTGTATTATTTAATTATATACTTTACTTTTACACATTTGTAACACACTTGCATTGTGTAACATACTTAACTTTATGCACACTTCCCTCCTCACTTTTTTTTTTTTTACTAAATATAAAAAAAATATATTGGATAGGTCCTATAAATTGAAATATGTAAAAATCTTTTGAGATTTGATACTGTACATTAAAAATTAAAGAAAGTGGCATTTTGTGCCTGATTATATTTCATTTTGTCTTTTATAGTTGGATATTCGGTATAAATTTTAAATCAATTAAACAAAACACATACATGATTACTCATAAGCATGTTTTATATTATACACAATGTGGTTGGCCACTTGTTGTGATTATTGCATAAGAATACTAGGACTCCAATTTTTGCTTCAGTTTAGTAAGGCTTTTATATGCTACTATTTATTAATAAAACAGTTTTCTGAAATTTTGTTAATAGTACCTTAAATATATGAACTTTGATTTATCAATACTCTTCTCAAAAGATATTTCAACTCTGTAGTTTTTATATTAAATTTACATTGCTCCTCATACAATTAAAACATATTAATTACACTTGGGGGAAAATGTTTGATGTTAGATGAAAGATATTAAAAATTGAAATAAAGACACTTTATTGTAAATTGAGTCATTTAATTGTGTATCAGTTATGATAACAATAAAAGTGTGTTAAAGAAATTGAGATTCTTAGATCGAAATTCTGTGTTGATTTGTGATGTAAATTCAAATCAAACGTATATTATTTAACCTGTCTCTTTTCTCTCTCCATTATGTTCAGTGGTCTGTTTCAGAATTGAACAATTTATTGTGTAGTTTCAAAATGTATGAAAAACAACTAGATTCTCTGCATGTTGTATCCAGATGGGATTCGTTATACTCGAGTAATGTTGAGATTTGAAGAATGAAATATTTCTTTTGGTTCTATCCATTTCAACTGATGCTAGTTCAAAATTATAGTTTATTGCTTACAGCTGTTTTTATGAAGAAGTTAATTAATTAATATAATTTGTCTTTTATCTCCAATGTGAACAAAAGTACTTTGAATCCTTAAATGTATGTTTGTATGTGTTAAATTTTCTTATATATTTGATTATATCATGGAAAATAGTTCCTGCATTTTGAAAGATTTGTATGAATAATCATTATTATTAAATAAAAATACAATATATATATATGTATTATGGTTTCTTTATTTAATTCATCCTGTAATATGTTTTTTGGTATTTTTCCCATTTTATTGGCGCAAATATCGCCAAGTAGAATTTATTGGCAACAACATTTTTGTTGTCGTCAATAAATTCTGCTTGGTAATATTTGTAAAGTAAAAATATGTAAACGATGCTTAAAATCTCACCAAATAGACTTTATTGGCAACAACGCGCAGTGTACATTTAAAAATCATTATAAATGTTAATTCTAAGTTCAAATGGGCTTTTAGTATCCCTTCACCTCATAAATTCTGCAGGATAACTTTTCAAATAATGACGTGCAATTCCTCTTGTGTTTCTTATTTCGCCATTTTGCACTATTTTTTGCTTGTGTTCCAGATCAACGAAATTGTATCTATGATTTACTTTAAAATGTTCGAAACTTTTCTCTTTAAATTTTTTGCTGCAGTAGGATTTCCACAAATCAAAATATATTGTTGTTCCTTTTTTGATATGTTCCTTAATTGCATCTAATATAGTTTTCATGGATTGGTTGGGTACTTTTAAAAGGAAACATTCGTTTGTTTCACGGCAAACTCCACCAAAGATCCACTGTCTAGGTAGAATCCATCCTGCATAGTTTTTTCATTTTGTGAACATACTTTCGTCGACTTCGATGATTATGCCAGGTCTCTCTATTTTCAGTTGTTGACGTTTAACCAAATAATCCACACAGACATCACATATGTAATTATTCCAGTTCACAACTGTTCCGTGACCGATTTCCAACTGTTTTTCGTACCATTTAACTGAAATTAGTTCTTCATTCCAACAATAAACCTCAAACACTTCAAGAAATTCAATTTTGATGAATCTAACCATGTGTCTTTCTGGATACCTCTTTTACTGCGACAAGTTGAAAAGTTGCAATGCCATTGAATATCTTCTCTTAAATACAATTTCATTGCATGATTATTATTATTACGAGTAGCAATTTCAGGCTAAGCGCCTTTCACTTAAAGAAAACTGACAGATTCTTCCTCTGTTCTGGGCAAATTCCAAATTTTCATTTTTTTTCCCCATCCATTTTTGAAATTTTACAAAAAAGAATTGAATATTAAAAAAATGGCCTCGACTTGTTCTGAAAATGTGCCGATAAAAGGTTACTAGAGTAGGTATTCTGTTTCACTTCGGTTGTACTACTTTTGGCGACTTTAATCGCAGCCGAAATATTCCGCTTAGCGTCGGTTGTATTATTTTTGGCGACTTTTTTGCTTGCGCTGGTAAAATAATAAAAAAAAAGTAATTGTTTTGAGTTTTTTTTTTTTTGATTGAATCATTTCTTAGATTAAAAATTTTAAATTTTTAGTCACATGTTCAAATGAAATATCTAGATTTTTTTTCCCCATCAAAAAGTTGGTTATTTTTTCAGAAATAATACAGTTTTGCCACAAAATTTTCCTCTCTCTCTCCCCCCCCCACTTTTATATATAATGTATAGTTGAATTGTTAGAGAAGTACACTTTTTTTTTTTTTTTTTACTATTTTTGATGTTGAAAAATTAAAATTGGTTTGCGAAAATTTCCTTTTATTAAATTGCCAAATGGGATATGGAATTTGCAGAATAATTTATAACATAATTGATTTCATGATAATTTTGTGAAATAAGCAAAATTCCTTTTAATCCAATTAGTTTTTTTAAAAATAAGCTGTAAGGATTTTCTTTTGTAATGAAAAAATGGGATGAATCGTCTTATTGTTCAACTTGCAGTTTTTACCCTCATCCAAAATCTTTGCATATTCGTTTACATAGATGGTTATTAATCTTTAATCAGTCAGACGTATCAATCAGTGCATATCAATTTTTTTCACATAAAAAGAGACCTATCTCATGGCTCTATTTCAAATCCTACAGAAAATAAAATTTAGATTTGAATGCTTTAATAACTGATTAATTTGCTATTCTTTTTCATTAGCTAAAGCAGAAGGCACCCTGTGTAAACTACTTGCTCTCTTTATAATTTACATAGGTGCTGTGCTTGTGCATATGTTTATTTTTGTTATGGATTTGATGTGTGTAAACATATCAATTACATAATAATAATTCTTATTAGGCGCATTGTATTGCAAATAGATCACGTTTGTGTGCGTGTCAGTTATTCCAAAGGGAAAACATTTTTTTATATTAGAAAAACTGTTATCGTTAGTTACTTAAAAACATTTCTAGACATGCCTGAATTTTGTTTACAATAAATATATTTATTAATTTTAAAATTGAAAAAATCAATTTATTTGATATCGTATTCTTGATTAATTATGACACAAAATAACTTAATATGTGTATTAAAAATTCCAAATACAAATGTGTTTCATAATTCATTTAAATATATAAGTGCAAATTAACAAATATATTAAAGAAAGAAAGAAAAGTCCCTGAAATGTTTTGCCTCTCAAACGTGAAGCTTTTACTTTTACACATTGTGTTGAGAAAAGTTTTGAATTTTTCAAACACATAAGGATGAACATTAAAACAAATATGAAATTAGAACTAATTTTCTCATTTGTATTCATTGCTTATATATATTACTTCATTTCAACAGGAACCTCCACCACAAAGTGATGCCTGGACTCGTTACATGGCAGAAGTGAAGAAGTATAGACAACAGGCATGTGATGAGGATGGAAAAACTCGTCCTCTTGTAAAATAATCAGAAAATGGAACTAAATTGAAATTTCTGTATATATTTTTTATTACATGGGTTTAGGCTTGTTTTATTCCCATAATGTCTAATACATCCTATTCTTTCATCTGTGTTTCATACTTTTTGTCTGTTTTGGAATCTGTAGATAAAATAAATGTCTTTCTTTCAAAAATTTTAAATCATTGCAATTTCAACTAATGATCAATTCCTAGAAATTAATATCTAAATGAATGTGCATATAAAAATCCTCCCCTTCTGTATTGGTAAATTGTTTATTGATTAAAGTTTTGCTGTGAAGAAACAACTATTAAAATGAAATTTTTTACATTTGTTAACCCATATGAAAGGATATTTTTCTATTAATGGGTCAACAGTTTGAAAAAGCATGCAAGTAATTTTAATCTTTCTTCTCAAATTTCACCCAACTCAATTTTTTGTTTTAGAAACAACTTATAGCTCTCAGCTTACTTTTTTATAGAGAAACTAAGCTACAATCATATAAGTCGATATAATAAATTATTTTTTATACAGAATTCTGATATATTTTTCAAATATTCCTAACCAGCTCCTTTCTAATAGCCATTAAACTTGAAAATATCCTTACCGTTATCATTTATGCTACATCATTTTACAATAATTTTTATACTTTTGTGACAACTGCTTATATGAAAGAGTATCTATTAAAGTTACTTGATAATACATTCTTTTGCTCTCTTTATAAGACTATCACATATTAAAATTGAAGTACAATATTAAAATATTTTAAGTATCAGTGTTTATTTTTAAATGATTGTTGAAGACATGCATAATAGATTATTTCAGCTGCAAACGATGTTATGCAGAATCTGTTAAAAAATCAATATTGAATTGAAAAAAATTGAGCATTTCATATGTGTTGCTCAAGATTCTAAATTTTAAGGCCTAATTCAAAACAAAGGAAAGTAGAAAGAATATATATATATTTCTGTTTTATGGTATTGTAAAATTGTATAAAAAAAAAAGAACATAACTGAAGCAAAATCTTGATAAAGTCAATTAGAATTTGACAATTGGTTTAACCATTAATCTTAAAATTATTTTATAAATCAGTGTTTTTTCCCAATTGGGGGTAGAAATTCGCAAAAAATATTGTAATAGTGGAATTTTAAACTGCTAATGTAAAAAAAATAACGAAATAATAAATTTACCTACCTGTATTTACTGCCTTGTGTAAATAATTCGAAATTTTTTTAAATAAAATTGCTCTTTAATAAAGACAAACATTGCACAAATAACCACCTGTGTTATTGCACCATGAGCTCCAAAGTGGCGCAAGCTACTGAAAAAGGGGTTAAAGAGACATGTCTCTTATAGGAATTTTTCATGACTTTGACATCAAGTGATGCCTGTTCCTGATTGGATAGCAAAGCAGAAAGCATGATCAATTTCCTGAGGTAGATATTTTCCTTAACTGGATAAGAGCATTAACAGACGTTTGCAAACCTTGTGTAATTTAGGTCGCAATTAATATTAACTTTTTTTAGTGGTTCTCGTGTAAATAACTTTTAATAATTTTAAGCTGGACAAGCAGTTTATTTTTCAACTTCAATCCTGATTTTGAAACAACACAGGTTGATGATGCTTAAAGCTGTGGTGATCTACCATCTCGCCTGCCTAAATACAAAGAATCAATTGGTGAATATGATAAGAAAAAGTAAAATTATGATAATGACTATTTGCAAAATGTGATTTTATTTTACTGGGTAAGAACCGGAACTTAAATTACTTTGTGCAATCTGCAACTGGAATTTAAAACAATCACTTCTTTGTAAACACCTTGAAACAAAATATCTGACACACAAAGATAAACATGTCGATTATTTTAAAAGAAAATTAGCGGGTAATAAAAAGTGTAATGTCTCTTCTTTCCAATTAGCTTCAAATGAAGATGGGAAAAAATGGCCCTTGAAGCATCATTTTAGTAAGTTATAGAACTGCAAGATCTGGACTACCACATACAATGTCAAAAATTCAATTGGACGATGTTATAAAGATATTGCAAAGTGAATGCTTAGAGAGAAGGCGGCAAAGAAATTTGACATGGTTCTTTTATCAAACACTACTGTATCGTGTAGAATTAATGATTTTGCAAATGAAGTGGAGATTATGCTTTTTGAAGAGAATAAAACTGAATTATTTGCTATCTAGCTTGATAAGTCAATTGTTGTAGCAAATGTGCTGCAGTATTGCTTGTCTACATTTAATACATTTTCACGAATTTCATTCAAGAAGTTGTACTATTTGCAAAACTTTTAAACATATACAACTGGATAAAGAATTTTCCATACGATCAATGATTATTTTGAGGGAAAGAAATGGAATAAACTGATTTTGTAGGTGTGTGCTCAGAAGATGCAAAATCATTATCAGGAATTCATTCAGGTCTTGTGGCACAGGTAAAAAGAAGGTTGACAAGAAAATTGAATGAACTTGTGACTGTATTCACAGACAAGTATTGGTATGTAAGCATATTCCTGCTGAGTCATCTACTACTTTTAAGTGATGCTGTAAAAATTGTAAATTTTATAAATCGTGTGCTAGGAACTGCGATTTATACCATGCCCTTTGTGAGGACCTTAGCATTTCTTTACTGCTCACAGAAGTTAAATAGCTTTCCCGCAGCTTGCTTGTTTGAAATGAAGTTTGAAGCTCAAGCATTTTTTATTGATTACTTTTTAATTTGTCCATCCTCTTCTATAATAGTTATTCTTAAGCTGAAAAAGCTTGCTTACTTATCTAACATCTTTTGTAAATTAAATCTGTTATTACAAGGCACAAGTGTCACTATTTTTAGAATGCATGAAATTGAAGTCATGCTAAAAAAAAATCTGCTCTTATGTCTGCTGGTAACTGAGTACAAATGTTTTGATTCTCTAACTGTTTATCAAAAAATTCATTTTAAACCTGATGAAAAAGTTAAAAGGAACATTTGTGAACATCTGAAACACCCTTCCGTTAACTTTTGATGAATATTTTCTTATCAATTGACTGGATATGTAACCCTTTTCAACAAGATACAAGGTTGAAAAAGAAAAACTCATTGTTATCTTGTGACAATATTATTTTTAAAGATCACTCTTAAATCGACTTCTGGCTTAGTGTATAAATTTATTATACAGTTTCTTCAAAAAAGGTCATTGAATTTTTATTATCCTTTTGCACAACATACATGTAAGAAAGGATTTTCAACATACACTTATCTTTAAGATTAATACAGAACCTGATCTACTGAAACTAACAGATATTGAGCCAAACTGTATTCCATCATACAGCCACAAATATCCAATTAAAGTTTTTTCACAATTTAACGTTTATGTAACCAAAAACTAGTAGGTTTGTTGATTTCGAATTAATTTTTTGTAGCTATAATTATATATGTATGGAGAAAAATGTTCTACTAAACATTTTCTTATCTATTGCTAACGGCTACATGAGGGGGGAAAAGGTTGGGAACCACTGTTATAAACTATACCACAACCGAAATTAAATCTCAAGTGCTATTAATTTTTATTTACTGTGATTTATTTCAATCTATAGGGTTGTTGTATGTTGTTACAACAATATGAAACAATAGAATTAAATTAAAAAAGCTTTTAAAATCAAGGTTGTGCACTGAATTTATGTGAACCTACTTCATATTCATTGAAAGATTTTAACATTTTTCCAAATTTTAAACTTTATTCAAAAATTAAGTATCTTTAGTATACAATAACACTGTTATCAGATGTGTATATGTTGATAATAAATTACTGCAACAGAAATTAAATAATTTCATCAAGACTGTTTGAATAAATTGTGTTACAAATATTAGTTAAATTTTGAATTACCTTAAATCACAATCTTTGTAAATTGATATGAACTTTGTATGAAAACATGTTTAGCTGTTGATTATTTACTGTTATCAATCCAATATCTTAAAGCTTACTTTAGCTTACACTAGATTTTCATATTTTCAATGAATAGAAATGATCAGTGCTAATTTAATGGCATAGAAGTATTAGTCCCGCCCACACCAACATGCTAGGGATTTAAACTCCACCATCGACATAGCACTGGTGAACTTCCATTGGCCCTTCCAAATCCAGTTGCTATCCAAATTGAGTAGCGATCACAACCCAGTGATGTTACATTTTGGTTCACAAAATAAATACAAATTGCTTGAACCTAAAACCAAAACAAACTGGGATATTTTCAGACAAATACTCCTAGAAAACGTGATCAAAACATTCACTCTACCCAAAGTGGAGAAGATATTGATTTTCAGGTCGCCAAATTAACACAGAACATTTTAAAATCACCTCTTAACCAATACAGACTAACAGACATATATTGGTAGGGAACTCGGGCAACTTATCAAAGATAGAAATAGAGCCAAAAAAATCTGGCAATTCACCCGATTCCCTGCTGATAAACAGAATTCAAAACGAAATCAGGCGAAAAGTGCACTTACACAAATACAAAGAATGGGAGGATATGCTGAAAACAGTACCCTATAGGATATGGCCAAAGCTTTAAAAAAAAAAGCGATCCCCTGTCTCCGCCTTAAAGGCCCCCACTAGTATTGCACTCAGCGACACAAAGCTGAAACACTGGCTGACTCTCTCTAGAGTCAGTTCAAATTAAATAATATAACACCTACGCACGATAATACAGCAACACAAGTCGTTCACGAATTTCTCACCAACAAAAACAACGTCCATAGCCCCACTCCTCCTCCTGCATCTGAAATAGCACAATATATAAAAGCTATAAAAATCAAAAAAGCACTCAGAAGAGAAGGTATAACTAACAAAATGGTTAAAAACTTTCTCCACCTTTGCATCTTCCAACTCGGAAACATTCTACAATGCTAAATCTCGGTCACTTCCTGGAAGACCGCTGCAGTCATACCGATACTCAAACCAGGGAAAGATCCCACCTAACCTGAAAATTACAGACCTATATCGTTATTATCCACCCTCAGCAAAATAGCCGAAAAAATAATTCACAAAAGACATGCAGCATTTGAACGACAATGACAAAATAATCCATGAACAATATGGCTTCATTCCAAACCTGTCCACTTCACATCAACTCCTCCGAGTGGTGAAATATAAAAAAACAGTCTTCTACTAAGGCCAAAACACTGGTGCGTTGTTCCTGGATATCCATGAAGCCTTTGACCGAGTCTGGCACACAGGATTAATATACAAACTTATTAAATTTAATACCTCCCTACCTAATTAAAATTTTAAATTCTTACTTAAAAAATAGAAATTTACTCTAATCCAAGATTTATTGAAGCTGGAGTCCCTCAAGAAGGAATTTTATCTCCAACCCTCTTCATTATGTGAACAACATCCCAATACACCACAACAGCACACTATGCAGAAGACATTGTGATACTAGCACAACACTAACTCCACAACTATAGGCCAAGTATTAAATGCACACCTAAAGGAACTAGAAGACTGGTACTCTACTTGGAAAATTGCACTGAACGTTTCCAAGACAGAGGCAGTCTTCTTTTCTAGAAACTAGAAAAATTGAACTAGATATCTATTTAGATAAAAACATTAAGTAGACGTAAAACAAATTGCTTATCTACACCCTGATAATAAGACATATCCTGACCTATGCTTGCCCAGTCTGGTCACATTATGCAGATACTACCCTAGATATACTAGAAAAATTTCAAAATGTAACAATAAGAATTATTGTAAATACAAGCTGGTATATGCGAAATAGCGATATCAGAAATTCCATCAGATTCATCCCTCTTAAACATTTCTTCCAAAAATCGATACCTCAACAAATAGATCCATCCAAGCAATGGAAAAATACACCCCAATCAGAAATAATCCAACTCCACAGACCCAGAGAAATTTTAATTGAATAAAATCCTTAAAAAGCTAAATTCATCCTTCCTCCTATCTCACCAGTACCCATACTCACCCACCTATAAATAGCAAACTTCATCCTCAACCAATCGCATCACGAACTTTCAATGCAACCAAGCAGAGTAAAATAGCTACTGCCACAGTATTTGCTCAACTCTAAGCTTATATTTATCAATAATCAAAGTTCTGTTTCAACCTAATTCAATAGCTAATTTGCAGGAGATTAAAGCCCATGAGGGTTATGTCCCTAATAACAAGTATTCTGCATGCTAATTTAATTTTGAAACATGGGTAACCTCCTCTTAAAAAGAAATATTTACATAAATTTTACTTAATTTGGGAATTTCAGCAAGATTTTTAATATATTTTTATTGAGATTCTGAATTTAGATTATGTATTTCATTATAAAAATCTAAAATTTGGGAGGGGGATTGAAAGCAATTAAAACAAATGATTTTTGTTTTAAGGTGGAAATAAGTACAATTAACAAAGCCATTTTTCATGTAATAAATGTTTTTACTAAAATATTCTATCAATTGGCTTGTAGTCCATTGTCTAAAAGCATTTTTCATAACTTAAAATGCCCAGAAGAATTTGTTCACTTTAACCTTATGTAAACTTATTTCATTCTAAATAAGTTACATGTGAAACCCTCACCTCTCATTTATATAAAAAAAAATCATTTTTAAAGTAATATAAATATTTATTTGGACATTTGATCTTTCAAAATTAAAATAAAATATCACTCACTCACTTGAAAGGTTAAGTTTGTATATTTCTCAAAATTTCTATAATTCAATCTGCGATATTAAGTGTTTTTTTTTTTATTATTATTTTTGTATACATCTGAAAATAAAATGCAGAGAGACATTGAAGCATTTGAATATAATTTGATTTTTAAAGCATAAGTAAAAACAAATATATCAAACAGTGAGCACAATCTTTATTCTAGCTAAACTTAGTAAATAATCAAGCTTTTCAAATAAATAAATTTAGAAATAGTATTTTCAATATTCAACAGGTAAAAAATTTGATCAAAAAATAACAGCATATATTGAAAAGAAATTAATTCTAAATATGTATCAAAATATTTTCAGTAAAAGAACCTAAAAAAAATTCAAGCAATGATTTATCAAGTAACTTATTTTGAATCAATATTTATTCTGTTTGCAAACAAAATATAAAATTTTTGACAATGATTTCGTTTGCCATATGCTTTGTATTTACAAAGAATAAGAAATATACTTTTTTTTTTTCCTGACTAGCCAATTTTACACACCAGTAAATCCCATTTGATATTAAGATACTTCTTCAAAGTCATTATTATACAACACGATTTAAATAATTTAATTTTCTCAAAACACAAATTATACAACAAAAAATGTAATCCTATTATACATATGAAAATGAGTTGGAATGTTCTGAACTTTTTTCATGCTTCTACACATTCACAAATCAACAACTGCATGACATCAAACCTATTTTATGATAAAAACTCATTGCTGGGTTAGATAGGATGAACTTGAATACACAACACACAAGATAGCATGTAACAATCATCAGCTAATTAACCACTTTTGTCTCCCATATTCACTTTGGAATTCTGAAATTTAGGGAAAAAAAACATTTGTAAGTTATTTTATGAGTTTTACAGTATTCTGTAGAACAAATAGTCAAATTTCCTGTATTAAGTTAATAAACTATAGGATATTTAATCCTAAGGAAGTATATTTCATTTAGTATTCAATTGAAATGTAAAAACATATGTATTTTAATTTAAGATATAATCTACATTTTAAAAATATTTCAGAAGGAATTAAAAAAAAATTTAAAGTGAGAAATTACCATAATAATAGCAACAATGAGCCCAAAAAGTCCAATTGCACTGGCAAAGATCTCTACAATCAAGATTTTTACAAAAAGTGTAGGGTTAGCAGCATCTGCTAAAGCTGCTCCAGATCCCACAATACCCACAGACAAGCCACAGACGAAGTTGCACAAGCCAACTGTAAGGCCAGCACCAAACATCACATATCCTTGAATTGAATTTAAAATATAATAGGTTAAGATGCATCTATATAAGGAATATTACATATTTGTTTATATATAAAGTAAACGAATATTTATTTAGATAAACATTTCAACTTTATTTGTTTTTTTTTAATGAAAATTTCCGTATTCCTGTATTACCATTAAGTTTGAATCCATAATTATATATTTTTAAAGCAAATGTTTTTAATCCAGTAAGATTAAATTTAATTTGTAAAATAATTGCAAAATAAATTCAAGTGTTTAGTAACAAGAGTAGATACAACTAATATTTTTTAAATGCAAAAAACAGTTAAAACAGCATAGAATCTACATTACATTAAGAGAATGTGATACAAATACATAAAAAAAATTTCAACCCTTACAAGCATTTCAATCAGGATTGGAGTATGAAACAATTAAATATTCCTTCAATATATGAAGAAAATATTAATTGTGATTAAAATTAATGAACACTTTTAACACCATGAGTAAAAATGATATATGTTCATTTCCTTTTCTTGCCATTAAATCACACTAAAAAATTTAAAGTTATGTTACTTACCAAAATATCAATAGTTTTTAAACTACAAAATCCTGAAATTTTCAATTGTAGGTCATAATTTATTTAATGATTACTCTTCCAAATTAAATTAGCAAGAATTTTGCATACAATTTTAGTACGAAGCAAGGATTAATATTTATTGTGTTGTTTGGCGCAGTATAGCCTACCTTGGCTCTTGCGCCATAAAACCTCAGTCATTCACTCATATATATTGCATTAAACACTGGTTCATATGGACCAGCCCTAGGCTTTTTGTTCATATCATTCCTATATATGCATCAAACTTTGCATACTTGTGAAACTGGACATTTAATTTAGGCAACAATGTTTTTTCTTAGATCCAAGCTTTAACACACATTAAACACCAGTCCTTAGAGACCAGCATTAGACTTAAGATTATTATTACATGTCTACATGTGTTGGTCCTTGGACAATTGATTCTTAACACCTCATTTTGCTTGCCATTGCTCCATCGGTGGCGGCTCACTTGATGTCTGAGAAATATCACAGAAAGGCAAGAAAAATAAGCTGGGCATTAATTGTGTTAAATGCAAACCATTTATATAATTTTGAGTAAATTATTAATGCATACCATTTAATTAATAATGAGTAAATTATTAAATACATAGTTAAAGCTATGCTAAAAGTTAGGTGTGGCTGTCTTCATATGTCAACAATCCTGATCCATATTCAAATAGAATTTTTTTTTTTAAAAAAAAAAAATATCTGTGTAAATTCGAAATATTGCAGCACTAATCTATTTATTGAACTATATCATTACAACTCATAAACTAACTGGAAATATGTGGAATACATTTTATAATGAGAAATAATTCAAGATAAAAAAAAAAAACGAATGTTTTTATATGGTGGCAAAGTTTATTAAAAAAAATTATTGAAATATTAGTTAAAACGTGTTGCAAATGTCTAAATATTGTATAGTTAGGCGAGTGAGAACGATTCCCAAAGTTTCAGAGCTCTAGCTTGATGAGAAGTTGATTAAATTAACGATCGAAAATTTGACAACACACACCAAGTGAAATGCATAAAAACGTTGTAAAATAGAATGTCTTGGCCAGCAATTATTAGTATTACAAAATATGCCATTTTCAATTGGATAGTGAAGACACAATTTTAACTCTCATACAGTGGAATTTTCCAATCTGAAAACATTTAATCAGTTTGTGACATGAATTCTATAAAAATCCAGGCATCTGTTAAAGAAGACTCAGTTTTTATATCTGTAATAGTTTTAAATATTTTAATGGTGAATAATAAAATGAAACAGAGGAAAATATTAAAATATGGGTTTATTCTTAGACTTTTATGCAAATTATTTCCATTTTATAATTAAAAAAAATTAGCTTATCCTAAAAATTCTCAAAGTTTAGATTTCATAAAATTATGATTTTGTCACCACTTTAATTATTTTTACTAATTCATATATTTAGAAGATAAATATTTCTAAGTAACAGTTACTTTTACCAATGTGATTTTTTAATAACCAACATTTTCTGTATTTTAATGGATGGATGTTTTTAACCAATGTTATGTGTTATTTTAATAACCAACATTTTCGGTATTTTTGATTTTGTTCACCTAATAACGATTCCTATCATTTCAAAGAAAATAAGCATACTAATTAGAGTTTCAAATAAGGAAGCATCATGTACACTATTACACTTCTTAATTTTATTTATAGTGAAAATTATTTGATTAAACTTCGCTAAATTAAGTTTTTTACCCCTTCTCTTTTTGTTAAATTCTATACCTATGTGACAAGTTTAAAGTGAAAAGTTGGGAGAGAAAGATTTTGTACTGAATATAGAAAAATACTTTGGTTCACTGTAGCAGATGTAAAATATTTTCATCATCAGGAAGCAAAAACTCACCAGACATGTAATTCATAGATTTCAAGTCAGGATGTTCCTCAATAGTAACAGGATCGAAGCTCTATCAAAAAATTATTTTTTTTTTTAATATTCAAAATTATTTCAAGTAGAAATTTTATTAGCAGATTCACAATAATAATCACAATATAAAAATGGATACAAGAATGATAAAGTAATTTCTAATAAGAAAAGGTTTTATACAAGTTTTAGCTAAGATTTAGAAGTGTTGTGTGAATCAAAAAATGAAATAATATTTCAGAAATTAAAATTTTGAATACATTAAAACATAATTTCTGAGAGGATCTTTTACATAAGATAAATAAAAAATTTTTCATACATGTATTGTGAAAGTTAATACACATTGCAATGAGAAGCAACAAACAGGCTATTGGCGACATACCTTGTAATTTTGAACCTCAATCAAGTGACGGTACCTCCTGCTACAAACTTTCACACCATACCAATGTGAGGACTTAGGACCTCAACAAATTTAACATGCATTAGCCCCACTACACGGTAAATCTTTAATGTCCTCTGAGTTCGCACCCGACTCAACGAAAATGCTGTTCGCGACCATGACCACTATGCTACCACATCCACTTTCATACTTGTAATTTATGATAAAAAGTATTTTAACAGCTTTTTTAAATAGTTGATAGCAAAAATACTAAAAAATTTTGTTTAATAGACTGTAACATATTTTAATTAAATGAAATTTTAAGCATTTTTCAGAACTACATGCTTACTGATTGCATTGCTAAAGCTGATTGTAAATTTTCACTACAGAATATTGATAAGTGAAACAACAAATATTTTTCAAACCAAAATTAATTAAATTGGAATCAAAAGAACAATCAATTTAATTTTTATTACATATTTGAAACAGTTCATCTATAAAAGCGAGAACATTCAACTTAGAGGTTCACCAAACACCCGTATTCGCTGTTCCAAACTATTCTAAGTTGAAACAGGAATGACTTGTTTGTAGGCAGATCGTGGGTTCTTTTTCAACTATTCTGTGTTCCTTTTTTTTTTTTTTTAAATCCTATCTGTTGCGTTTCTAGATCTTTCCTGCATTTTCTTTTCAATGACATAAGCTCTTTTTTTCCCTCTTATTGTTCATTATCATACATAATGATACTGTTTTCACTTATTCTATTCACTGGTCGTTAAAAATTTACTTTCCACTATGGAACCATCCTTTAATATTAGGAAATGTTTTATTCTAAATTATGTAATGATACTACATAAAAGTAATATTTAAGACAAAGAATATGAAGGGCACTAAACATTAATGTTTGTGAAAACAGAACAGTTAAAGAATAATTGTAAATTTTTATGTTAACTATGCAGTATAACATTCTGGCATAATAATTTTAGAGAAAAGGAACTTGAAACCAGTTAATGAAATTTTTTAAATGGCTGTACATAACTTTCTTTTTTTTTATTTAACATCATTTTTTTAAAAGATATATAGTTTCATACTAAAGAATTTTTTTCATGAAAATCATTGGAGGTAGGAATATATTTATGAATATGCTGAAAATTTTAATTTTTCAACAAAAAAAAAATTAAATCTATTTTATAATCAGTTTCTAATTCAAATGGAATAAAACTGAATTTTTTAATCTTTTCTTACCCTTTTATTAGGTCTTAATATATAAGAAAGTGGAAAAAGCATAATAATTCATAAATATTTTGCTACAACAAATTTACGCATATTGTTAAAATATTTGACATTTCCACCTATATGAATTTGATCAAATCTAAGAATTTCTTTATATGAAAATTTGGTCGTTATTTCAATCTTTATTATTGTGTATCAAGAAAATGAAAAGCAAATAAAAATAAAATATGATATATTTCTTGTATACTGTTTCTAAACATACTTAGAAAATAATTAATAATTAAGTTTTTATACAAAATTTTATTTAATGTTTACAGATGAAGGAAACTGAAAAAAAGCAAAATATTTATATACATTTTTGTCAGTTTATAAGCAAGAGCAAAATACATTAGTGTAGAAAGTGGGTTTTTAAAGAAATTTTCCACAAACAAATATTAATTTCTTAAGATTCATGTAAAAAATTATTCTACATTTCAAGCTAACAAATTCATACTTTACATTACATTAATTTCAGGATAAATAGATGCCAATGAAAGATTCCAGGCACTAAAACACTTTCAAATTTGCTTGATACTTTAAACAGGAGTCTCCAAACCTTTTAGCTTTAGAGCCTCATTGACTCCTTCATTAAGAGCCAAAATCTAGCTAGATCATCATACCAACATATGGTAGCTATGAATTACACATAAATTTTCATTTCGGAACCAACCAACAAGTAAGGTATGTATAGTGCTGCGGTGGATTCTGCTCCATTTGGAATATCAGTTGGGATTAAAGGGCAGTGTGAAAAACATGTCATTATAGCTGAGGTAGCCAATGCATGTGCTGAGCATTATGTAGTTACGACCATGCTAAATGTACAGAAGTGCCCTTTTGTGGAGAATAGAGAAGTTAAGTGCACGTGTCACTGCCACAGTCTCGTGATCCTGGTCATGAAAACTCACGGCTGGTGTTGTTATCCTTAATCATGGGTTCCCGCCCCTGATGCCACTTAAGATCTCTTGTGCAGCACAAGTCACTAAGTTTTTAGGATAAATATTGTATCATAAATTATGATTGTAAATTTTACAATGTGATCAAAACAAACTGGTGGGCCAGTTTACAACAAACTACAACAAATTATATACTTTGCAGAATTCATTACAAAATTGTAACTGTAATGAAGGAAAATTTTAATTTAATAAGCTTAACATCAAAAATTTAAAAGACACTTAAAACTAATGATAAAAACAGAACACCTCAAAAGAAATAATAAAAACAAATTCTATATTTTATAACATGTTCAGAAAATACTGAAATGGAAGGTGGGAATGACATTTAATCTCTTTCACAACAGTGTCCAAAAAGATGGCATTTCATACTACCACACTAGGTAAAAAGGACGAGGTACTTTCGTTCATAAAGAATCATTTCACAAAAATCCATTTTGCATGCAAATAATAAATTAATTTTACAAATATATAAATAAATAATGTAATTACTCTTTGATGAAGGAGTTTTGTTACTCCAAATTTTTTACTTGGTATTATTGAGATAAAATAACAAACAAGAGTTAATTAATATTAAAAATGTAAAAAAATATGTTTAATTGTACTTATTTACATATTAATACATACTAAAAGATCTACTAAGCATGCTTTTAATTTCCAGCTATTAACTGTAAAAACATTGCTGTATATTCTGCTTCTGATAGAAATCTTTTTTTCTTCATTATGTCTAGCAGAATTATATAAATGAAATGAAAAAGGATCAATCCCGAGACTGAAACAGAAACAGGGTAAAAAACATCCCCAATTTGGAGTCCAAAGAAAAACAGAGCTGAAACATAAACAACCTTCTTGAAAAACATATGGTAATAAGTTTAAAATGCCACAGAGATGTTTGTTTACATAAGCCTCTTCTTAAGCTTAAACCACTAGGAATCAACTGTAAATTAACAAAGTCAAAGAAATTTTTTAAATAGTATATTAAGACTGATTTAGAAGATATAGTGCACCATGTGTTGGATTTAAAACTGTATGAAATTTGTTCAATGTTGCCATTTCAAATTTGATACAGCTGTCTTTAAGAAAGAAATGTCATCTGTATCACTAATGTAATACCTGTCCAGAAGGGATTTAACACTTTATATGTAAAAAGGGTAATTCATGGATAAATTCACCTCATATTAGGGCTTTTACCCTCATCCATTTTTTGATCACAAGACTTCATTGTTTCGACTTATTTCAAGTTAAAAGATTAATTCTTGCCAAGCTTATTGACTTTTTTTTAAATCCAAGTTGACATTTCCTCAAATGTGTACAAACAAGAAGTCCAATAAATATTGAGATTTGTTTTTTTTTTCTGATGCTTGGGGAGGAGAGACATATGGTTTCTGTGGGGGAAATGATATAACCTAAAAGAAATATATCAGTAGCCTCTGAGATGTTTGAGCATTCCAAAATTAAAATGTGTTTTAATACTAACATGAAGAATGAAAATGCAGGGAATAACCATATGCTGCTCCCCAATCACCTTACAGTCTAGATCTGGCTCACATCAACTTTCTGTTTCGAAATAACTATTTCTTTTTACGATTTCAATCCTGATGTACTAATTATGTAGTTAAAATCATTCACATATATTAGAGGTTTAGTTCAAAGAATTTTAAGAATGTGGAAGAATGGAAGTGACAATAAAAAAAAAAAAAAAAGACTGAAATATACTAAGATTGTTAAGGCATCCCTAAGAGTTCATCATCCACATTTATCAAAAAAGAATCTCATTCGGAGAATGGAAACTTCAGAGTCATAATTCCTGTACTTAATTAGAGGAGGTTAGCTCTTAACACATGGATCAATAAGTCCCGAGACTGTGCGGTTGTTTTTTTGCGATTTCCTCCTTCAAACGCACCAGCAAGTCAATATAATAATCACTGTTGATCGATTTACCTTTTTCGAGGTAGTCAATGAAAATCACGCCATGCATATCCCAAAAAACTGACACCATGACTTTGCCAGCTGACTGCTGCGTTTTCGGACGCTTCGGACGGCTTTCGCCAGCTGTGCACCACTCAGATGACTGCCGCTTTGACTCTGGAGTGTAGTGATGTATCCATGTTTCGTCCATGGTCACGTAACGACGCAAGAAATCTTTTTTGTTGCGAGTAAATAGCGATAAACAGCTTTCTGAATCATCAACTCGTTGCTCCATCGAAAGCAATCGCGGCACCCACTAGGAAAAATCCTTTTTCATACTCAATTTTTCATGAAGGATAGCAAATACACTTCCATATGATATCTGTGTCATCTCAGCAATCTCACGGAGCTTCACTTTACGATCTTTCATTATAATTTTTGTCACTTCACTCACATTTTCCGGTGTAACGGCTTCCACAGGTCTACCCGAGCGTTCCGCATCATTTGTGTCGGTACGACCACGTTTAAACTCGGCAAACCACCGACAAATCGTTGCTTTTGATGGACAAGAGTCCGGGTAACATTTTTCAATCCATTGTTTCGCTTCCACGGTGTTTTTACCCATTAAAAAACAATGTTTTATCAGAACAGGAAACTCGGTTTTTTCCATTTTTTAAACAAACTACAAAACGACTTTACTCCAACCTCGATAACTCAGCTGTTTCTGGTCCGATCGACTTAAAATTTTGACACGTTTCGAGCAAAGGTTAGTACTCTAGAAAGACCTGGTTACTGGTTTACTACGAGCACCATCTCTGGGTTAGTCTCGGAACTTATTGATCCATGTGTTAAGCAGATTGAATAAATGATTCACAAATATAAATTTTAAAAAAAAACTTTTTGTAATGCAAATCATTACTTACTCTCAAGCCATTCACCAAAACTATAGCCATTATAATGCCATAAATAGCTACAGCTTCACAGAAAATAATACTAACAAGATTTTTAGTTCTTATCCTAGGTGCTTTAACACCACCACCAACGATACTCACTCCTGTGGTATAAATGCCCCTGGAAGAAAACCAGAGAAATTTATAAATTGAACAAAGATAAACAGTCATAAATTTTATTTTAGAATACAATTCAAAATAATTATTTTTAAAAAGAATATTTGCTCTTCAAAAATTACAAAAACAATACATTATTTTAATTTGAGAATACAGTTTTCAAAAACAATTTTATCATGCTTCCACAATTAATCGAACAAATTAATTTTTCAATATGTATTTATAATGTAAATTTCAGCATTTTATAAATAAAATAATCTTTTGTATAACATAAATCTTTTTAATCTCACAAACAATTTTTAAAAATCATAAAATTTTTACTTACAAAGCAGCCCCTACCACAGAAAGTGAAATGGCGAAACCAATGCCCAAGCCACCCCACATATAAGGAGAGAGATCTGTTAAAAGCCTAAAAACAAAAATTATACAATCACAATAAACAAAGAGTCTGTATTTAAAATCCTTAATTATTTAAGATCAATAACATAGTACTAAACGTATGCTTATAATAATATGGACACTGATACAAAAACATTTGCATTCCAAATAAATTAATCAGCAGCTCTTAAATGAGTGTTTAACCTACTTAAATTATTATGATTTTTAAAATTACTTGACATTATAGATAAAAAACATCTCATATAAATATAATACAGAAAAAAAATAATCTCATAAAATATAAACAGTTAACATCTTAAATAAATATAATACAGGATAACCAAAATATAAATAATTATTTGACATAATTTGCTGAGTCCTTCACAAGTATACTGAAATTATTAGGTGAGATTTCCTTCCAAAGTTTTATACCTTAACACAGCTTAAAAAACTTTTTAGCTTCACTTCTTACGTTTCAATTTTTTTTAAAATTTAATTACAAATCAAAATTTATTACAAAGAAATTTCTTCATTCATTAACTTCATTTTCAGTTGATTGGTTGGTTTCATGGGACACATGTCAATAGGCTACTATCCTAAATAATATATTCCCATATATTTAATTGACAATTGCCATGGAAATGGTAATACACATCACTTGATATTCGGAAATGTTTGAATTCTTTTATTTTTAAAATTCCGTCATTGTACTTTTATCAGGGTTTAAGTTAAGTTTCTAATAATTACATGTTATTTTCTTTCCAAAACATTTTGCAATTTCTTACAGATAATATCCAGGGACTGGTGAGAGCAGTAAATGTAGATACCTCAAGCATATATTGAACATTCTTCTGTTTCTTATATCTCAAAAAGGTCATGCATATAGATTATATACAATATGGTGAAGGGCATATTGCTTTCAGGTATACCTTTCAGAACAATTTTCTTTGTTGAGAGATAACCCCTCCATAGAATCTGTAGTGATCATGATGTGAAAAATTTATGCAATCAATTCGAATTTAAAGACATGTATATAAAGACCATTAATATAAACTGAATCGTATACACCCTTTATATGAAGATTCCCACAAAAAAAAAAAAAAAAAAAAATCCCCCAAATTGGCATCTACAATAATTTTATGTATGAGATATGTTGCTGTTTTATTTCTAAATGGTACAAATCCATAATGATGAGAATGAAGTTTTTGTTCTACAATCAGGAAAAAGATGCACCCGGCTAAAATTCTTTCAAATGCTTTTGCATAAACTAAAATTAGAACTATTGAAGATATTTTAGTTTTATCTTCACAGGGTTTCAGGATTGGAAGAACTATTGTAAGTTTCAAAGATTAAGGTATTGTTGAATTCTCAAATAAATACTGAAAATTATTCAAAATGATACATTGGCTACAGAAATTTTTTTGGAGAGTGACTGTAATCTGATCTGCACCTGGAGTTATGTTTTTAAATGCTTGAATAGCCATATTTAATTCAGAGATTTTGAATATGGTTTGTTAATCAAATTATCACTTTTGTTAATAAAATCTAAAGATAGTGACTTGTGAGAATATTATTAGATACAATAAAAATGGTTAAAATATTGAACTGGATATGAGGTTGGGTGATATATCTATTATTTACTTGAAGAATATATGTGAAGTGAGTGACTGTGAAGTTTAATAGCACAAAAGCCAGACATGACTAAGCTATACCAAACAATGAATAACTGTAATCTAGACATTTTAGAAAATGGAAAGAAGGAGAGTTGAAAATAAATAGGGATCGTACAGGCACATCACCCATGTTCATCAAGACAGTGAATTCCATGGAAAAGGTCACACAGGTAAGTGATGCCCGTATTCACACGTACTGAGGGCAAGTTGACTCAGGATATTTAAGAGTAGATTATTTCTTACGGTTGTTGTCTTAGATTAGATATATTGTTACATATTGTCACAATACATTCTTCCTTTCTCTCTTTTTTTTTTGTGTAAAATCTAAATTTGCTAGAATATTGCTTTTATTTATTCCATAGTTGAGAGGAAATATGATCGGTGGTGTTTTTTTTTTTTGGAAACACTTTTTAAGTTTGAAGAAACTATTACAGGTACTGTATCATCATGGTGAAATTTATCGGTTGGATAGTTGAATTTCTCGAGTATAATTTTTAATTATAGTAGAAATAGTATTAGTGAAGTTTGCTTTGTCATCTCTTCTGGGTTATTCTATGTAGATTATGTTGGTTTCATTACTTATCGCCAATTTACTATTTTTACAAAAATCATTTTAATGATGAGACAATGGTCGCAGTTAATTGGGTAGTTCAAAACATAGCTACTAATGCATTCCAAAAAAGTTTAACATATTGAGAGATCTATTAGGGGAGATTTACCTATTATACTTCTATGCATAAGGATGGCAGTATAAAGGATAAGAAAGTTTGGATCTGTTAGCCTATCATCAAAATCATTGCTACATTTAGAAGAATGATCTGATTCCTACATCGGATGATAGAGGTTGAAATCCACCACCCGAAAAAAACATTTTTGGTTATTGTATTTAATAGCAATTTCTTTCATACAACACCAAAACAATTATTTACAGACAGAATATTATTATACTTCTCAGATACATGTTTTTTCTTTTCATTCTTCTTTGATATTACATTATCAATTTGGATGTCTTGGTGTGGACGTTTTACGTTGTTAATAAAAATCCCAAACATATTTTTAAATCTAGATTTAAAAAAAAAAAAAAAAAAAAAAAAAAATTACAATAATCTAATTCAAAAATCTATTTTTCTGTAACTGAAAATATTTTTATATTTAAGATAATACATATTAGAGTGATTTAAATGCATTTGATTTTGAAAATTGTCTACATAAATTTTGAAAATATGCCCCTTATGAAGGAATTTTATTCTTAAAAAAAACTAAGAATGTCAAATAAGGATTATATATTTTTTTTATAAACTAAGGACCACCAATACCAAGGGGGAAAAATTATCCAATATAATTAATTAAATTTAGAAATATACAATAAATGTATAAACAATAAATATGAGAGGTGCCTATTTAAGAAAATGAAGAGAAAATTTAAATTAAACTGGGATGTCAGCAAAACTTATACTCAAAGAGAGGAGTAATCGGAGAGATAAGTAAGAGTACATGAAGTTTATCCTCAAAAGATGTCAATTTTTAAACAAAATCATGTCAAAATTTGTTTTTTATTACATATTTAAATCTACATATATTGGGGTTTTTAAATGTGTAGCCTACTTTTGTTTCAAAATTTTTTTAAAAACTGATCAATATCAAAAGAAGATGTTCGGAAAAATCAATTTTAGATGAAAAAAAATCATTTTAGATGCACATTAAAATTGAAGGACAAGTAATCAGAGAGTTAATGGGGATAAAAGCGTATTTAACAAAACCAAAAAATACATCACACTATTTTTTCATCACTTTGAATTTGGGAAAAAATTTTAAGAGAAATCTTTACAGAAGATTTATCTGAAACATTATGAAATATTTTTTGATAAAGAATTAACAACAAGAAATAGCAACATTTAAACTATTTAAGTATGACTCTCAACAACAAAAAGTAACTTCGATAAGGAAGATTCTTTACAGATAAAGGAAACAAGTTCTTTACTTAAGAAAAAAATACGGTTAAAGAATTCATAAAATTATATACATACATATATATATGGTACTTTTCCATTTCATTGGCACAATCAATAAGGTCACCAAAAATGAAACAACCGACACCAAACAGAATATGTATATACTATATGTTGTTGCCAATAGTCTTCTTGGCAATATTTACGCCGGCAAAATGGAAAAGTACTATATATATATATATATATATTTCTTTACACATTTACAAATATTGTTGCTAAAATTTTTAAAATTAGTCATAATTAAATGAAGGGAAATGATGAGAAAATTTAAATTAAGTTTGAAGTGTAATGAAGCGGAGAAGTTTTAGTATCGCCCACCTACCAAATTTGACACCATTTTTTTGGTGCCAAGTATTGTGTTTTAAAAAAACGGTTACCATCAAAATTTCCAACAGAATTCCATGTTCAAAAAATAAATATATATATTACAAATTTATAGATATTTTTAAGGGTACTAGGACAATAGGGTGAAAATAAAATGCCATAAGATTCTTTCTTTTTGTGACATTTATATTATTCATACAACTTGGGAATTTTAATTTTGTGTACTTAATAATGATATTTCAATCATTTTATTGAACTATAAAAGAATTTTTTTTAGCCAAAAAGTTATTTTCCTTTAAGCTGAATTTGGACATGATTTTTCAGATATATTTGAATTTAGGTGCTATTTTAAAACGTTTTTCTGAATTTCACTTGGTGTGTGTGTGTGTGTCATCAAATTTTTGATCGTTAATTTAACCAACTTCCCATCAAGCTAGAGCTTTGAAATTTTGGGAATCGTTCATACTCGCCTAACAATGCAATATTTAGACGTTTGCAACAAGTTTTAACTAATATTTCAATAATTTTAATAAGTCAAAATATTCTTTCCTCTCGGCGCTTTTAGGATAGAGGAAAAAATTTCTTTCCCCCTCTGGGAACACCGGACACTCCCCACGCCGCATGAGGTATCGTAAAGCTTTTGTGCTCACAAAGGGGAGATACTATCTCCGCTTTACTATCTCCGAGATAGTAAGGGTTGCTGACTTTTAGTCAGTAATTATTCGCAAGAAAGAAAGTTTCCAATATTTGGCACCATGTCTTATCACAATAATTTTTTCTGAATTTTGGTTCCCATTTTTTTTTTTTTAATAGAATGACTTACAAACTTTCAAATGCATGTTTTGATTTTATGAGTATTTTGAGAGTTATTTTATAAAAACGTTGGTTTTTATATCGAATTATTTAATATATATATATATTTACACACACACACTTACACAAAATATTTTACTCATCATATAGAAAACAATTCACAAATATAGTGAACCTGACTTTTAATGATAGTATTGTATATTTTCTTTGAACAATTATAGAACTTCATAATTTTAGAAATTTAATTTATTTTCTTCTTTTCATACAAAAAACTATTTCTTAAAACTTAGGTATTGCTTAGAGCGCCATCCAATGGGATGTGGTATGGGTTGATACAAATTATCATTTATCGCCAAACTTGGCAGTATTTTTTGGCGAAAAATTTGGGGGGAGCGATATTAATGGTTAGGCAGTTATTAAACAGTATAATCAAAATCAGAAATATTATCTACAAGCACCTAATTATAAAAAAAATATTTTTAAACATATAAGTAATTTTTATATTAAAAAATTATAATTACCATCCAATATCAATTCGTTCTCCTCTACCAGACAAAGTATAAAATAAAGCTGAAAAAAAGAAACAAAACCAAGAAAACATCAAAATAGATTATATATAAAAAATAAATTTTGACAAATAAAAATTTATAATTAAAAATATTCTCTTTTCGCATAACACAGTGAGAACTTTTTTTTTTACCAAAAAAAACTTAATTTTATCAAAACAACAACAACAACAACAAAACTTTTTTTTTCCTCCACAGTTTATGGCACTGTTTAATTATTCTACTAAGGAAAAATTCCCATAAATATAGTGATACTTATGAGGGATGATAAACAATATGCATCAATGTAGATAAAAAGGAAACATTGAATAAACTTAGGAAAATATAAAATAAACATTTTAAGACTATCTTAGCAGTATTTACTTTTAGAAGGAAGTAATAGAAGAAATATTACTAGTGTTTTAAATTATAAACATTCCCACAAAGGAGAAAGGAAGAAAATATTTAGAAATGGCAGAAAAATTCCATTGTATAATTTTTTTTTCCTTCCAAGTTTCAAAAGAGAAAAAGTTTTTGAATGCCTATGATTTTCAGATTCATTCCAAGACTTTTATATTTCAATACAATCATACTTTAAAAAATGAAATAATGTGTCTTTACAGTGTCTAACACCTATACTATAAACTTTATATTCCATATTATATCTAAATTATGTATTATTAACTCTTTAGGATTACCAAGTTAAATTAGCATACATAAAATTAGTTATTGGAATTTAATCTCCTATTCAAATCATTTTTAACTTTGGAATATCAGGATGAAAATTTTTTACAAAAATATTGTCCATTAATAAACCACTGTTACATTGCTTTAATTACTTATAAATATTCTGAAAAATAAATAACAACATTTATAAGAAATTCTAAAGAGTTAATTCAGTACAAGCAATACATTATTGTTATAATAATTAAGGTTATTTAAAGTATTTTCAGCATAGTGACAAAGCTATGTAAAAAAAGCCATAAATTATGAGAAACACTCTTAAACAATTCATACAGCAAATCTTTAACAAAATTACCTTTTGTATTCAATTTAAAAACAGCTATAGCAGTCAAAAATTGAAAATATAATCATTCATTCATCAGCAACAAATATTGTTAACTAGGCAATAGTTAGTCATATTTGTATAAGAAACATAATCCACACATTTTTAATTACAAATCTAACTGAAACTTTGCCTTTGAAATAGTTGTAATTTGACCTGTATCTTTAAAAAAAATATTGTGTTAAAAATTATCCAAAAATTTATCACCTTGAACATAAAATCTATATTTTACATAAATCTACGTATGCAGTTTAATCCCATCACAATTGGCGATGGGATTTTTTTAGCACAAAATGCAGCAACCCTAGAAAATTTAATTCTCAGTTTTAATTTAAGTTCATTAATTTTAAATAATAGTTTTGAGGCTGGAATAGTGAGCACTGTTATGTAATCGGTTTTTTTTAATCCTTTTACAGGAAGATTTCTTATGCACCTTAATATCAAAATTTAAACTTTTGCTCAAAAAGAAAATTTACTGGATTGACAGTTATATTGTTGGTGGAACTTTGATTGATATGAAAATGTGAGCATGCGACTGTTTTAAAAGAATGGTGGCATTCATATACACGGATGGATAAGAATGGCATTAAAAGATTAAAAAAATTATCATATTTTTACAACAGCTTTAGAAGAGGTTTGATAGTATTCATAAACTATTAGAAAATGTATGATTTTATTTGAATAATGAGAATGTGGTTTAGAAGGTGCATGAATTAATTTGCAACAAGAGAAATGAAAAACCATTTGTGGATCATAATGTTTAGTCGAAAGAGATTTTTTGGTGTACAAATAATAATAGTTAAGTTTGATGTTCTTTGAATTAAGAGATTTTGTTTAGAAAGTGAATGAATGAAATGAAGATTTGTTTGAGGATTGGAGTGTTTTGTTGAAAGAGAGAGAGATCCAGTTTAATGTGCATGATAATGAAAGACCCTGCGATTATTTTAAATAAAAGTATATGACGAAGACCATGGGATATAAACAGCATTGCAGAACAAAATTTTGTTATATGTTTATATGCGAGAAGTTCATTGAATAATGAGATAATGGTTCTTAAGGTGCATATGAATGAGTTTGAGTAAAATGAAGTTCCTTTTTTAATTGAACGGGACGTATGAGTAATAAATGATGATGATGTGAATGCTTTCAGACACTTTATCCAGGATTTAATTACATATATGGACTTTAAACTGAAGTATAGCCGCCTTTTTTTTTTTCATATTCTTTCATTTAGCACTCTGTGGAGTTCGCGTTACTCCATATAAACTAGTAAATTTAGCGATTTTTACAATCGAGAAAAAGTAGGGTGGCTAAATTGCAATTTCACTAATTCAGTTTCAGAAGACCAATATGGTAAAGGAGCTACATGGTCAATCATTTCATTGATACACTAATGTAATAGTATATAGTCATGTAATTACAGTCTACAAGAGAAAATATACATTCAAAAATATATACTTCAAAAGCTGCATAATTCTAATCTATAATCACATAACTTTGATTTATATTAAAATTCTTCAAAAGAATGTATTACGGACTTACCTATAATAGTAATTATGCTCAAAGCTGTCGAATAAACAGTATATTGGGTAGTTGCAAGAACACCCATTTTCACAAATAAAATGCAAGAATTACCTTAAAATAAATAATTTTCTAATTAGTGATCAGAATTCTAGCAGAATAAATTACAGCAATCAAAATATCACCTCCTCATATGATTCAGCTCACGGTCACCGTTAAAATATTAGATAAAATGTTTTGAGGTGGTAACTAACCTCAATCATTATCTTGTCCTGTAATTTATATAATTTTGACTATTTTTATGGGATTAATGTATGAAAAAGTACACTAATCATACAAAAATAGTTGAAACTATATTTTTTTAAATATTATATCACTTGATGGCCCATGACATAAAAGCTTATTTTTTGTGTAATTTTGTTAAGAAGTCATTCTATACTTTAAAAAATGTAAATGGCAACATTATATTTTGTTTATGTTACGAAAATTTTAATATTGTGAGTATTGAATTTTTTTTGTTATGGGATAGTAACTTTTATAGCGCCGCATCCCTTAAAACCAACTATTCAACTGTTTTATTATGGATGTTGTGTTTTTAACACTTATAATTCATATAGCTGTAAAAGAAATGGAAAAATTTAGAATATACGTACACTGTTTAACATGATTAAGTTTTATGTTTGATTGTGTGCCTTCATTAATAGGTAATTAATGAATTACTACATTTTATATTTGTGTAATTTTTGGATACTTAAGCATAATGTTTATACAATTAGCATCCTTTAATTCGGAACATTCAGGACCAGAACTATACCAGATTATCGAGCGGTCAATATAGAATTAATGGAGATACCAAGGATAAATCACTCTTGACTATAAAATTAAACGATTCAAAAATGTGCTTACATGAGTAAATGTAGCCGACTAATATTTCGTCATTCAAGCAATTTCATAATTTCTAACATTGAACGTTAATTTAATTGAATATTTTTGTATTCATTGAAAACACAATACAAAAGAAATATTAATACAGTGCAATGATAGTTAAATCAGTTTTGACAAGCTGCTCTAGCCACAGGCTAAAATGTATTATAATCTTTAACCTGGGTTTCTATAACCTTTTACTATACATCACTTTGCATGTATATAGTTATAATTTTGTGCAAACATGACATGTAACCTGCTATGAAATAAGAGGCAGTGTTCTGAAATGAAAACTGACAGTTACAATAGACAGTGGGTGAAAATATGAGTTGAACTATATGGCGACCTGGGGATCAAAATCTTTAAACTCTCGAAACTACATACAAAAATCCTGTGGCAAAATTCTCAATCAGTGCTGAATTGTAGAATCAACTGTACAATTGAATACAGAATTAAAGAGAGGTTAATCTAATTGGTGAATGAAAGTATTTTAATCACAAATATTTTTTGTACCATTTTTTTCTTAAGTTTTGATATTAGTTTATTGTCCGAATTACTGAATGAATTGTGAAATTTCATGTAATTCTTTTTATTTACAGTACTTCAATTTTTCAACCATTGTAGAAATGAACAGCATCTTTCGAATTTTTCTGAAACAATCTGCAAGCTATAGATCCATATCTTTAGCTGTTAAGAGGTATTGAAACTTTTAGATATAATTATTTTGCATATTTTCAAAGCAGTTCCTGTGTTTTATTTATAATGCTACATATTTGCTTTCAGTTTTATTTTAATGTGTAATTCTAGAAAAAACAACTAAATATTATGTTTAATACAAATATATATGTATGTATGTGTGTATTTAGAGATTATTTGAATAAAAATGAGCATGGTTATTTTAGATTTGGAATTCCCCATTAATTTGTTCATAGGTCCAGAATTGTATCAGTTGTACTTAATGAGATCTCAGACACACAGGGATCTATAATAATATATTAAGAACCAAATTCTTATTATTCAAATTACTGAATCTATTGAAAAAAATGAAGAAATTGAAAGTTTTTTTTAAAGAAATTTTTTTGATATTGATGGTTTTGAGTGTGTGTGAAAGTGCTTTGTATTGCTTAATGACTTTGCAGATAATTAAGATAAGCGTTTCAAACAGTGCTTGTGGTAAAATATAGCATTGACTTGGTTTCAAATAAATAGATTAAAAATAAATTTTAGAAACTTTTGTGATTTGTAATAAAACTGCAGCTTTTTTTTATTCATATTGATAAATTATATATATATTTGATGGATAAAGGTAATGTGATAATGCACCATATTGGAGTGGAGTAGTACACAACAAATTGCTTGTGAAGGTATCACCTTATCATTAAAAACATTTTTTAATGTATCTCAGTGGGTTTTCATCTATGGAATTTCATTATGGATTATTCTTCGTCAATACCAGAGATCAGCAGACTTTTGTGACAGAAAAGCCATTTTTATGTATATATGTGCAGACCTCGATAGCGGTGACATACATATAAATTTCATGCATATACATGTCATTATTTTATTAAAGTTTTACTATGTTCCCATTCCAATAAAAGCTAAGGACCATCAAATACATTTTTATTTCTGTGGCTTATTGAAAGAAATAACCAATGTGAAAATTTGATAATGCTAGGAATCAGATTTTTTTTCAAACTTGTGATGTCCTTGCCATATGAGGACAAGCATTGTTTAAAAATAGCTCCTGGAAGCCATCGCATGAGTGGCAACACAAGTGTTTGCAGGATGTCATGGACATACCGCTGGGCTGTCAGGGTGCCACGGATCAATACTAGGGGTGACTGTGTATTGTAGGCAATGGCACCCAATACCATCACACCAGCTGTGGGAGCGGTGTGTCGCTGTAAATCAAAGGCAGGATTGAGGCGTTCACCATGGGGTCTCCACACACAAACACGATTGTCATCACTACTGAGATTGAATCTGGATTTGTCACTAAAGACAACCTGGTTCCATTCCGCTGCAGTCCAATTTCCTCGTGCACGGCACCACTCCAAACAGAGGCGTCGATGGGTGGATATCAAGGACAACACACGTAATGGGCTCCATGATCCCAAATGTCCTTCAGCCAGACGCCTTCGTATGGTTCTAGAAGATACTGGGCCCCCCTTGTGAATGGGCTACCTGTGACTGGATGGCGGCCGATGAAGCAGTTGGCTGTACGAGTGTATTTCTTACGATATGGCGGTCTTCTCGACGACTGGTCTGTCGAGGGCGTCCTGAGCCTGGTCTTCGTGTAAATGACATCTTTAGGATCCCCTTGTCCCAACACCTCCTCACAACACAATCAGAGCTGCCTGATTGATGAGCTACTCGCCTAGCTGACCACCCAGTTTCCATCATGCCAATGATTCTCCCCCTCTCAAACTGCGACAGCTGCTTGTATTGTTCTTTGAAAATGGTGTAATGGCATGTCTTCCTCAGCTCTTCCTTTGTAAACGTTTCAGCACACTCAGATAAGCTTTGGTTACCTGTTTTATACTCCACGGAGAACAACGTTAAACGCCCTCTACCGGCTTTACGTTATGCGCAATCACGCTGCATTTCTAATCATTTGCATATCTGCCCGACATGTACCTTCATGCCAAGTTTCGTTATGATCCCGCAATTATTTCTTGGTGAGCTAATTTTTTTGTCCATGAGTGTATTTTCAATGGTAAGGGTTGGTAAATAGAGTTAAGGATAGAATCTGCTCTACTTACATTAAGAAAAGGAATAACTTAATATAGCAATTATATTCATTAATTTACGCTAGTTTAATGAAATGGCTGTGGTAGCATATTGGTCATGATTGCAAATTCGCAGCTGATGTTGTTTTCGTTGTGTTGGGTTTTGAGTTCTGATGCTGTTCAAGTGTCACAGTGTAGAGGGGCTGGTGCATGTTGCATCTGGTCAAGGTCTCAATTCATCTTTGCATTGGTGAAGTGTGGAAGTTTAAAGAGGTAGGTGCCAGCTCAAGTGTCGTCCTCGTTGCTTGACTGAGGTTCAAAAATTGAGATTCGTCGTCAGTAGCCTTTCTATTGCTTCTTAGTGTGATGTAAATAAACAATCAATCAATCAAATCAGTATAATTTTTAAACCAAAATATGACAATGTTTACCTTGTAAAAGTTGAAGAATATTTCATTTTCAAAATGTTTTAAGGTTTATCTAACATTTCTTCTCTTTATCAAATTTTACTGAAGTGCCATTTGTAATCAACTAGTCTGGTTTGGCCACCCCTGTATGATCCAAATATCTTCATCTTGTTTCTCTATTATATTTGAAGACATTTAGGCAATCCTATCTTGTAATATTTTTGTTAATAAGGCATTTCTATTTTTTCCCCGTGATTGATGCTTTATTATAGAAGTTTCAACCTACGCAGCATTTTATTATATTCTAATGAATTTTTGATTTCAGCCTCTAAACCATCAAGATTAGTTAGAGCTGTAATAAATTTATCTAAATCTTCCAATGTTGTTTTGTACTCCAAAAAAGTAGTGCTAAAATCTTTAAATATGTCTGGGTTACAATCAATATCTTTGTTAAGTTCATTATCAAACTTTTTATTAATTTAAAGACTAAAGGGCAAATATTTCTTCTTTTGATTGTATTAATTTAAGACCTTGTTCTCTATCGATCACACAACATACACATAGTAAGTTATTTTCAAATTCAAGATAACGTAAACAAAATAATCCTCTTATCAATTTTATTATTCTTACTTCAGCAATTGGAATGTGTAATCCAATCAGTTGTTTGAGGACATGCAAAAATGCCACTTAGTTTCAGTGGCTGACTGATTGAACCAAAGTGTCATGGCTATATCCTCCTCCAATTAGGGGAGGGGTGTTCAATAGTGCTCATTGATATTAATGACTAATCATTCATTTTAATTATTGCCTCATCTCAAAGTAAATTACACATTCAGTTATATCTACTAATTATTTATTAAAAATATTTACTTTTTTGTACAGAGAAATATATTTTCTTACAACCAGCTACAATATGATCATCTCTCATTTAAAAAACATCTTAAGTAGTGTTACTCCCTCTAAGTCCAGGAGGAGTCGTAGGGTTTCTGAATAGTTTTAGCTTCAACTACTTTGGCTCTTGTCGGATGATCTACATATAAATTCTCCTCCAGAACTCTTTCATTTTTTTTCAACAATAACTTGATTTAGAAAGGGTTCTAGGCGAATATTCTTATATTTAGTAAATCATTCTTTTAAGTTTTATTTTAGATTAAAAATATTTCCATGCTGCTAGTACAGGTGTTGTAATCCAATTCAATTAAAATTGCTAGTCCATCCCACTAAGAAGACTACAGATACAATATATGAAGTCTGAAGACCCACAAACACCTATCAAAGAGCCACTGTCTGCTAACCCTTGGTCTATATCAATAATAATAAATATTATTACTGAAATTGTGATGGTTAGATCTATGAAACTAGTTCAAAGACACTTTTCATGGTCCATTGTCTGGGACAGTATTTAAAATACATTATTTCTATTTGGGTTTGTATATATTTCTTTTCTCTTGAGATTTGCTGTTTTTAAGGATAGGGGTAACTGTGTTTATATGACTTGATTGGTTGTTGTTTGGCAGGATAGCTCAGTTGCAATAATTTGTAAAAAAAAGAAGGAACTGTATTTTTAGTAAAATAACAGCATAATTTATAATTTCAGTAATAATTGGCTCTATTGTGCATTCTAACTGGAACACAGAAGTACCTGATTATATTAATTGCATTCAATTCATTAAGAGTGACAATCACAATAATATGTTCTTACCACTAATAAAAGTAGTACTTTTTACACATAAATCACTGAATAAGGAATGACCATATTCTCATGTCTCTAGTCTAAAGTTAACATCGACCTTTACACTAGCGATGCGGGAGGGAACATGAATCACTTTGCATGCGACAAGCACAGAATTGTGCGTAGCCAAAACCATAGAATAGTTGTAATTTTAAATTAATGGGGTATTTTTGTTTTGAATTAATATTGTGCAAAATACTTTTCTTGAATTATTTGTATTGAATTTAAGTAAATTTAGGGGGGGGGGGTTCATTATGACATTTTGTATACTTTAAATTTTATTGTTTTAGTTATTTTGATATTTTGCTGATTTTTATTGTATTATTATTATTATTTTTAGTTTTAATAAATTTATTTAAATTTGTAATTTAGTATGATTTAAAATTGTCTAATTAACATTAATAATTGTACATGTGTATATATATATACGCACATATATACACGCGCACACACACATATATATATATATTTGAAGTACAATATTTGAAAATCTATAAGTTAGCATTTTTGGAAATTGACCTTTGTAAAGTAAATTATTCAAAAATAGAACATAATTTTAAAGTATTGGTAATTGTGTATTTTGATGCATTATTATTTACGTACTTTTTAAAAGAAGTTCTTGATTTGAGTTAATCATCATAGCTTTTTTTTTAATTTTATTTTGCATTGCACAAGGGAAATGTATCTGTACAAAAAGCTCATAACTCAAAGAAATTTTTTCATTTTTCTGAAAGCAATAAGATTCACTTTCATTGCTGTAATTAATAAATCTATATTATTTAGTGCTGTTGTTCATCAGAAAGAATAATTTTGATTTGAAAACAAGTTCACTATTATAAGAATTAAACACTTTCAATATTTCATTTATATTCAAATCTACTGCAGGTAATATTGGATTTTTTTAAAAATTCTTCATTATTTTTACAAATGCATTTACCTTGCCACAAATAATTTTCAAATTCATTGTAAGTTGTGATTTTTATGATTCTGTAACTGACTTAAAATTATTTAAGAAGAAATTAATAAAAGAAATAGAATGATGTATGGTTTGTAAGTAAGAGGTAAATGTGTGTTGTTTTCTTTAAGATTGTTCAAATATTTTTTTACATTGTACTCTCATCAAATTTATATGCATTATTAATCATATTTGCATTTTTTAGCAAAAGTAATTTTATTTGTAGAATTTTATATTTGCATGTCATAATAAGTTTTGAGGTGCTATATTGCATCCAACATTTTATATGATACATTGATCATTGTAAGTGTCGATTTAAAAAAAGTTTAGATTAAAATAACTTCAGAACAAAATGCTTTGATATTTTTATGTAAAATATATATTGCTTCTAAAATGTTTTCAAATTCCAGTTGTTTGGTCTGGTTTTAAAGTATTAATATTTATATGTAATAGAATCACTTATGTATAAGAAAATATCCATATTTAAGGTGGGAATTGCAGCATTGCACTTTCGTATATGTTATAATGTTACATTAATTTTGTGTAACTGCAGTGGTGTATTGATTAGCATGTCTGACTACAACCACTGCTAAACCAGGTTTTATTCTCAGTGATTTTGGCTTAGGTAGCTGATCATAGGTTATCTCAACCCATCATCCCACCAAGGTCGATAAATGAGCTCCTAATTCACTTGGAAAGGGAAGACTAACTTTGGGCCTGTATTTTTGCTAATGATTAGTGCCTTAGGCTCAAAGGCTACAGAAATAGTAATGGACACCCCCTAATGGGCCTCTTAGGCCCGACAGGCTTTAACTTAACATCAATTTTGTAGAAAAACCTATTTTTTAAATTTCTTAGTTACTGAATCCCCATTGGTAGAATATCAGAAATGTTTATATATTTAAAAAATTAAGAATTTATATGTATAACAATACCATAAATTAAATTTTAATTTGAAATTCAAGGTCAAACTTATTCAGATACTGAATTAGTTTGACCTTGAATTTCAAGTTAAAATATTTCCATGAAATTTATTTATATTTTTAATCATTTTTTTAGCATACTCAAAACTATTTTGCTGAGGGATTTTAGATCATACTGATAAATTTTTAACAAAAATAGTTTTATTCCCTTTTTTTAAGGCATATTATTCCTTTGAATTTAATTAGTTTTTATGATATTGTTGTCTTGTTACAAACTGAAAATATGCATTATATATATTAATTTTATAGGTTAAGTAATGCTCAAAAACTTGTTTTATGGAATGTTCCAAGATCTCGGGAATTAGCTGATGTATCCATTGAAGAAGCTGCATTGAAACCACCTGTTTATACAGAACCATTTGCAGAACTTTCAAGTGAAACTGATAAAACTAAAGACACATCTTCAGAGATTGGTGAATTTGTTGACTGCTTAGGTCCACCACTGCCTATATCTTTCAATTTAGCAGCTTATGTGAATCGCTCAGAATCGCTTCAACAATTAGTTTGTTTAGGTGTTGATCTTTCAGAAATAGAGAAAAAACCTGACAGAGCAAAATTTATATTAAATTTAGAATTTGAAAAACATGTAAGGCCTTATATACAATTCTTTCATGATCATGGAGTGAGTGCTGATGATATGGGAAAATTGTTTACAAAGAATCTATACATATTTAAAGAACATATAGAGGACTTAGAGATAAGAATAAATTATATGAAAAGTAAAAAATTCAATTCTGAGGCAATTGCTAGGATAATTACAAATAATCCATTCTTTCTGAGTCGTCATACAAAAGAAATTGATACTCGATTGGGCATGTACCAGAAACAGTTTTCTTTGTCTGGAAATCAAGTGCGCTATCTTGTGACCAAGTGCCCCAAACTGGTTACTTATGATTTAATGAAGTTTAGGGTAAGTTATCCAAAAGGAAATGTTTTTATATTCAAAATATAATTTTTTTAAAAAAAAAATTCAATGGGGAGTGTTTTGGAGTACATAGCATAAACAAATAAGGCTATTGTATATGCAATGATGAATAATGCTCTCTTTCAAGTATTATAGGATCATACTTCATTCCTAGTGCTAGAAGAGGATAAAAACTTCTTGCTGACTTGAAGATCTTATCAGCAAGAAAGAATAAGATCTATTGAATTTTATGTAGTTATGTAGTAATGATTATATTTCTACCATAAATATTACCACACTCACAAAAAAAAAAAAGAATTTAAAGGAATTGTTTAAAAGGAAGGTTTTAAATTATATTATCCATATTTAAAAAAAAAAAAACTTTTATATTTCCATATAGATAATATTTGTTTTGGGATTCCTGTTTTATTATTGAAATCATCTAGTGATTTATCAAGCACTTAATACACTACTGTATGCTAATGCTCCTCCCCAAAAAAGTTCAACATTTTAATTTTATTTTATTATTAGATGATACAATTCATATATTTTTGCTTTCTGTGACTAGGAATGAAAAGGAAATCTTATTACAAATTTTTATTTCACTTGCTATGTTTATATGTAACAAAATGTCTTACATGTTCAAAATTTGTACTCGAATTTTAACCCACTTCTTATCATCAGATAAAAGAGTTAAAATTTTGCAATATTGTTAGTTCGCTTGGTCAATTTTTTACTGTAAATTCCCTGAATAAAAAGAATTAAATATAAATACAAAAAAGTGAAAATCAAGTTTTTATGTCTAGATGGATTAAAAGATATATTTTTTTTTAAATGTAAATATATAATTTTAGATTTAAAAAAGTTATTATTTTTTTTTTTACCTTTTAGTCCATCTTTAAATAAATACATAATTTAAAACATTATTTTACTTAAATTTATTTTATCTGCAAATATCTCTCATGTTTATTTCTTCTCTTAGTTTGATTGGGGATTTTTCAATCATGTATTAAATTTAATGTTATATTCTATTCCTATTACTTGTAATTTTATTGGAAGTTTTTCCTGTGTATATATATAAATGATTTCCTGCTATTTTTATTTTTAAAGTTAATATTTATATTACTACACCACATGTCTCAATTCAAATATTTTTGATACAGGAATTTTTTCTCCACTACCGTGTATATTTTTCATCATCATTAAACAATACAGATATAAAGTTTTTTAGGTGTTCGCTTAACTTAAAACTATATGAAATTTAACATATTGTACTATACTGGACAAATTTTAATTGAGAAAATAATGCAATATATTTTTAATTTTGTATAATCCAATATATTTTTTAATTTAGTCCTCAAAATGTATGAATAATTGTTATTAATGAAAATTAATCGGAAATGTTTTATTAACTTTTAATGCTGCATTTAATAATTACAGTTTTTATTCAACTTTGTTGTCATTTATAGGAAAAGTTAGTAACTATGAAGGAAGAATTAGGATTCACTAATGATGAAATGAAAAAACTCCTTTTGATGAAGCCAAAAGTTTGGATGTTAGGTAAGAAAATAAAATTTAGTTTGTACCTTCTCGAAACAGTTTTACTTATAAAATGTTTATATAATATTTTATTAAATAAAAGTCATTGTTTTAAATTTCAAAATTTTGTTATAGCTACTAATAAAAAAAGAAATTGATTATCAAATAAAAACTTTTGTGTGACATATTGGATAGATTGCATATTTTTAAAGCATCATGAAATCCTATCTTATAATTTTAGTTGCTTGATTTAATTATATTTATTTCATTTTGATGTAAAACTTTTCATCAGCAAAGAGGACTATCAGAATATATCACAATAATTTTTAAGATATAGTAATGTTACTTTTTTTTTTTTTTTTTTTTTTTTTTTTTTTTTTTGTGTATGAGTATCATATATTTATTTTTTGGACTTTTTATTAGTGTATAGATTGTGTAAAGTGACCAACTTTTTAACAGTGAAAAAGAGGACAAAAATGAATTGGGGGGGGGGAGAAGAATATTGTAAATAAAAAGCATTTTATTCATTATAACTATGATACAAAATACACTAAAATATAATACCTTTTGTGTATTGAATTACAATGAATGCTGAATTAATAGTGTTCACATGGAATATATTCATTTTTCAAATGGCTAGATATTTCCACCTATCTTTTATAAATTTCAGCAAGGTTATTTTCCCTTTGTATCTGTTTTTCAGTATTTAAATATACATCCAGTTTTTTAAAATTTCTTCAAAAAGTCAATTATTGTCTATTTTAATGTTTGACATTTCTTAGATAAAAAATCAACATAAGGCTTAATATATGTCCATTATACTTGCAATGAAGCCAAAAAACTGTTATTTCCCATGATGTTTTGTTTCAGATCATTTTTTGATATATTGAAATAATGTTTGGTTGTCTGCACTGTTTTGTTAAACTTTTCCTTTTGCCCAGATTTGATTTCTCTAAGTTTGACAATTTCCTTTTTTATATCAAAAGGAAGAAATTTTCCTAGAAAATAAGATTTATGTTGAAGGATAAAGTCATTAAAAAACATATTTCTGAAGCTGAAATGTGTTCATCTTCAATCTTTTAAATTGTTTTATGAAAAATAGAGGCTCGATTATGTGCAAAATACATTAATATCTCAGATATTTCATTCTTTCATTCAGGATTCTAAGACATGTATTCAAACTTAAAAAATATGAACAGAGACTAAAATAATTGTAATACATGCTCTGTAGCAGGTATTAGAGTAAGCCATCTAACTTTTGAATAGCATTAAAAAAAATTTACATTCAACTTTCACTTGTTCTTAAATTTGTTTTAAAGTAGCATATATGAAAGGTATAAAGACTAAAATGCAAATAAATTGTATCGTTACTTACATGTCTATTGGTATGGCACAGGATGCTACATTAATTGCATTTGATATAGTATGGGCCTTTACAATCTATTTCTAGAATTTTCTTTTCGGTAAATCTTGTTATTTTACATAACATTATTCACCTTCTTTCACCAAAATTTGTGTTTGTCTCATCAGCTGTTAGTGCAACAACTTTTGATTTGAAATTGTAACATTAAAATTTACTTGGTAACATCTTACAAGTATAGGATATAATTTAATTTCATTGTGATTTGTTAAATCAGATAAAAATATTACAAATGCGGCAGTTTTTAATTCTTCTGTAAGTGTTTTGTCTCAGTAATTTTTATATACTGATTTAATAATGACCTTGCATTTTGCAACAGTGCTTGAAAATTTTGCATTGTAAAACTTTTTCATTAATATAATTGTAATTGTCATACTTCAAAAACTTTGATTGTAAATTATAATTTGAAATGCAAATGTTCCATCCATTATATCTGTTTTTCATCTTAAAAATAGTTTGAAGTTTTTAAAAACTTTACTATGGGGAGCAAGTGCACCTAATGATTTCTTTTGTTTGTTGGTGGTCAAGTGTTTTGTAATAGCTGTTCTGCCTCCAACTGCCAGACAAAATTCTTAGCTGCAAATATTGGAGAAAACCAAAATATTTATTTAATATGATGAATCGAACCTCCTTTTTAAATTTATCATTGAAATAACATTTCCTCTTTTTTGATTTTTCCATCCCCTAATAAAATTAAAAATTAAATATAGAGCTACATGGTCGATGCATACTACATTATGACTGAATAAAATTAATTATTAAAACTGAAATTTAGTAACATTTATGAATAAACTCTACTGAATTTGAAATTTAAATTATTTTAGGCTCCTGTAGCAAACAGGATTGTACAATCTAAAAATTATTAAACTATACATATTTGTAAATTATGAAATAGATAATGAATTACTAAAGCATGCATTATGGATACCTGTATATGATTGAATATTCGCTGAGAAAAAGAGTCTGCAGTGTGCACGTGTGCCATATCGTGCTTTGGGAAAGATGTAAACAGGCCACTTAAGCAAGTACTACATTGCATCATATGCAATGGATTGGCTTAGTATTGATCAAATATGGGGTTAAAATTAGTTACCAATTATTGAAAAGGACAAAGCTCACAAAAGGACAGTCCTCCCTTGAGTAAAATATTGATCATATATTATAGAGATTAGCCATATCAGGAATGTAGCTTATGTTATATTTGTTTGTGTACATCTGGAAATCAACATGAACTTGGATAAAAGAACCCTGAAAATATATATAATCAACCCTGTTTTTACATATAATCAATGCTTTTTTAATTGAAAATTTTTAAAATGTTGGATTTAGTCTTTCTGTTTTGCTTTAGAGGAATTTTTAATTTAAGATCTATTTTAGAAAAAGCAAAAATTAGTAAAATAAAATATTCAATCATATAAAATATTAAAACTTGAAAAATCACTGAAATCTATGTTGTGTGTATGGTATAGTGGTCAAATCTCCTAGTCATGTTAAAATATTGCTTGAAAAGGCTGGTCAATCTATTGTGAAAGGGATTTGTTTACTCTTTAGTAGGTGAAACTTGTTATTATTTTGTCTCTAAAGTGGGTCTATATATATTAGGTTTCATTCTAGTTAGTTGTACATTCAAAGTAAGTCTTTAAATTGAAAAGGAAAGCATATCTTTCTTGAATGCATTCAAAATTATAATTAAAATAATAAAGATATCACCAAATTAAAAAGTTTTTATGCTCGGTGATATTTTGAAACCTTTTATATGGTACAGTATTATATAAAAGATTTCAGGATGAAAAGGTTACATTCATGTATAAATTGCATTCCTCCATCTGTAATCATTACACTCTTCCAAAACTTTTGTAAAAAAAAATGAAATGTAAATTTTCTAACATAGTCAGATAAATAGTAATTTTTTTACATATAATTCAAATATGTAAGTAGAAAACTAACTATCTTATATTGTGATGAAATATATCATGTAAGTATTTTTAACATATTATCTCTCATAAAAAAAAATTACATTTGGAAATTTTTCTTTTATTGGCGTTCAGGCCACGGTAGCCTAGTGATCATGGTTTCAGATGTTTGGCCAGTGGTTTTCGTTCAGTCGCAAGTTTGATCGTTGGCTACTGAAGACCCACTGTGTAGCTGGGGCTGATGCACATTAAATCTGTCAGGTCCCAAAGTCCCCCCCCCCATTGATGTGGTGTAGAAGTTAGGAGAGGGGGGGCCAGTTCCAGTGTTGTCCTCGTCACTTGACTGAGGCTCAAAATTAAGAGGTCCGTCACCAATAACCCTCATTTTGCTTCTGGTGTGACGTTAATAAAAAAAAACTAAACTTTATCTGCCTTCAATTTTTTTTTTTTTGTAATACACTTTTTGTCAATAATGTGTTTTATTAAAAGTACTAAAATATAGGTCTAAGAACAGCTACTTTTGTTATGTTGCTAAATGTTGTAAGAATGCATTGAATAAACAAGTTTTTAAAAAGCTTTGGGATGAAAAGAAGTACTTCATGCACATATCACTGTTGATATCTTTGTGAAGTGCCTGCACTGTTATTCTTGATTTTGCATGTGTGGAGGGAGGGAGATAATGGATGTCTTTCTTTGTCATCTAATGATTATGAATTATAATAAATTCATTATGGATGCTTTTAGCATGTAATATTGAAATATGCTTTCCTAGTTATTTCTTCCGAAAATATATGTCAAAATATCATGTTCCAATAGTGTTTCAGTTTTTTATCGAAATATTTTTGAAATTTTGTTATTTTATAAAAATTAACTGATATGTTACTAAACTTGCTTTATTAATATTTTTACTTGGTATCATAAAATTTAAATGTGAAAGACTGAATATATATTTATTGATTTTCTCTGTAGCCTAGTGGTCAAGGTTTCAGATTTGTGGCCGGCAGTTTTCGTTCAGTTGCGAGTTCGATCCTTGGCTACCAAAGACCCGCTATGTAGCCAGGGCTGATGCATATTAAATCTGTTGGGGCCCAAAGTCTTCCCGTTGGTATGGTGTGGATGTTAGGAGAGGGGGGGGGGGGGCCAGCTCAGGTATCATCCTCGCCACTTGTCCGTGGTTCAAAATTATGAGGTCCATCGCCAATAGCCCTCTTGTTGCTTCTAGTGTGACATTAATAAAAACTAAACTAAAATTGATTTTCTCTAAAAGATCCTTTTCTTTTTTTTTATACATATTTATTGTTTCATTTCATAAATGGAACCTGATCAGATGTTTTTGAGCATTGAAAAAAATAATGATTACCTAAAAAAATCATAACATTTTATGCATATATTTTTTCTTACAATATATATATATATATATATATATTTCAGGTAGAGTACAGGTGAAAGAAAGATTTGATATTGTTCATAACCTTATGGGCATATCTCATGAAATGATTCTTAATAGTCCAGAAATATTCACAAGAAGGGCTTTTATCATAAAACAAAGGCATTTTTATCTAGTTCATCTCAACCGAGCACAATATGATCCATTGCAACCTTTATATGTTTCACTTCGGGATTTAGTTACTACAACTGATAGTGAATTCTGTGAACAGTGTGCAAAAACATCTGTTGAGAGATACAATGAATTTCTAAAAACATTGTGAATTAAATTTTTCCTGTAAAAAATATTTTAAATGCTTTCAAATAAATGTATTTATATTTTTGAGCCTTTTTCTTTGTGATCTTTTCTACTTTTTAAGTGTATATTCTCCATGTATATACAAATTAATATCAAAAATTATCAGTTTATAACAAATTTTTCAGACTTATATTAAAGTTAAAAAAGTTTTGATTCACAAACACTGAAAAAACAAATGAAACACTGAAAAAACAAATGAAAAAACCTTAGAAACTATTTTATCAAATATTTAGGATTTATAAGTATGATATTGCACACAAAAGTTTGAATTGGATCTGATGTTAATGTTCTGATTGCACATTTGTAAAACATTTTGTTTCCAAATGAAATTAATGAATTTAAATTTTATGAATATAAAACTGCATTTAATATTATTATTTTGTTGAAATCGTTTTCATGAAAGTTTCGTTTAATTAATGTTTTGTCTATGTAACATGGAAATCAAAACATTTAACAATTATCTGGATTTTTGTTCCAAAAGTGAGCAGAATTGAATATATATATTAATTTTTTTTTCAATATGCTTTTTTTACGCTTCTCCTGTGGTTTAGTATTATTTTTTACTTTTTAAAAAATTTAAAATATTTTCTAAATAGTGTTTACTGAAAGTTTTGAGTTAATATCAATTCTTGATGCTCATTAACTCCTTGCAGTGAAATGAGCGTGTTACAGTCATCATGTGATGTAAAGTAACTGTTGGCTATGATAAATATATTTTAGTGTAAAATTTCAATTGTATTGAATTTATCAATATTATATTCCATTTTATTACATGTGTAAATGTCACAGATTTTAATCACTATTTGTTTACCTTTCAAGCTACTAGACCTGATTCACAGCCAAATTTTGTCAATCAGTCAGTTTTCTTTTTTGTAAATAGTAGTATGAATATCAGTCAATGTATATTTTTAATAAAGAAAAAAATGTGTTGTGAAATAATCACCATATTGGAAAAGTGTAGTGCAGACTTTGAGGATCAGGAGGATTGGAGCAAGTATATTTTGTCATTTTTGATATTCCACTAGGAATTACAGGTCTATTCAAATCAATTATATAATTTTTATTAACAATGTGACCAAAGTATAAAATGAAACAAATTCTTTTCAATAAAAATTAAATGATTATTTTGATCAATATCTTCCTTTATTAAAGTGTACCAGAAGGGGTTTAAAACAAAAGTAACTTTTGAAAACCTGTACCATTTCCAGAAATCAAAACTTGAAGATGCATGCATTAGCAAATAAACTATATATTTCCTTAGAGGACAACTTGTCAGAAAAGGGGGGAGTATGTATGTGTTGTTCCAAGAGTTTACAACCTGTTTTCAATTAATTCTGTGACATTTCATAATTGCTCAATCTGATTCAGTGCAACAAGAGTTATCATCTTTCCTTAGATATGGAAAATGATAGGAATATAGCCTATTTAAGTACATTAATTTAAAGTTAAGATTCAACAATTTAATTGTTGGATAATCGTTGTTTTTTGTTTAATTGTTGGATAATGGCATAATCGTTTTATTTATTCTTTTTGTTATCAAAAAGTATTTTTTGTTCTGCATGTATTTTATATTTTTATATGTCTTGATTATAAACAGAAAATGGTGTGAAAAAAATAATAAGATGTGGTTTTATGAAAATAGTATTATTTTGGAATTTGTAAATAATTATTCAAGATAGAGGCATTTTTTACAGATTGTGGTTAAATTTGGAATCCTTAAATTTAAAAGCTTTTTGGAATACAACAGATTATTTATTGAATTTAATATAATTTTAAAATCAAACATGATTCACAAATAATGAATTGTTTCCCCCCCCCCAAGTGTACTGTTTGATAAAAGAGTTCCAAACTGTCGGACTAAGATCTGGTGATCGAGCTGCCTATTCTGTTCATTCTAAATTTTAATCCTCAAGATATTCCTTAAGATGCCTAACTTTGTTAGGTAAGGAATTATCATCCAATAGAATGAATTTATCACCAAAAGCACTAGCATGTGGTGTGACATATTGAACAAGAATCTATTGCCGATATTTCACAGCAATTTGCCGATATTTCATCCATGGGGCACTTATGGGTCAGCGTGACCACCCAGAGAGATTCTAGCCCATACCATGATTCTATCTCCTCACTCTTCAAAGTAAACCGAAACATGTTTGTGAAAAGTACAGAAGCCAACTGTTGTCTGGTTTAAGTAACATACTCTCTTGCTTTTGTATCATTTGCTTAGAGAGACACACACAAGGGGTCTTCTGTAGTGTCCTTGACTATGAAGATGTTTTCACACCGTAGAAGCAGATATTGTCCTCTTGTTGAGGCTCGGGAGTGTGTCTTTTCCTTTGAAGCGAAAGAACTGGAAAGCAATCTTGCATACGAATTGTAACTTGTAGACGAGGATTGCTCGATACTTATTTTTTGGATTCAGATTGATCCCAAAGTCTTAGAACCACACTATGACATATATGAAACATGCAGCATCAGCTTGTGATAAGCATATTTCCATCTGTTCAATTGTCCACCATCTTAACAAATTGGACATGGTTAACAATATATTAGTACCAACAATTTTAAAAAAAAATTCCTCCTAAGTTATGCAAGTTGGATATTTGCAGTTCCCTCCGACTGCTTTATAAGGGCCTAATTTCTTTTAAAAAATAATGGTAGATATAATTATTTCATAGTCTTTCATATAAAACATATTTTTAACCTTTAGTTACATTCTTTTAATGGTGAACATCAAAGAAACTGGTTGTATTGTGTTAGATAACTATTTTTATTGATTACTAAAGAAAGATTATTAATATATATGTTTTCGTTAAGTAGAATATTGTTAATGCGACAAAACTATATTTAAATAATTTTATTTATTATTTTCTTTATTTAGATTTTATCATTCGCAATATTTATGCATGGATCTTGTTTAAATTTACAAATAGATATTTAAAGACTTCTTTGTAAAATTTTTGTTCTCCTGAGGGGATTTGGTTAAAAAGCAAGAGAATTTTAGATCTACGAATAAAAAATGGCTGTTGTTAAGTTGTAATAAAATGCTAGAAATGGTTTTGAAAGGGCTTTTTTTTATGGGAACTTCAGTTTGACACCAATTACATGCACTTACAATACTTTAACTTTAGAAATCCAGTATATTTTAAAACAATAACAAACTCTTAGAAATACTTTACTGTTTTATCAATAATTAGAAGCAAAAGAATTTTCCATTGGAAAAACAGACTTTTAAATGTTTATTATAAAATCTGTTTGAGGATTTTATAACTTGTATTCTCTATTATTTCATGAGAAAAGTTATTTTTTCAAGGTTTACTTATCCATGTTTATATTTAGAGGAGGCCAAAGTGAACAAGGAACTGCAAATTTAGATTGATATGAAAGTTTGCTGTTATATATATCACAAAAATCTTTAATTCTTGTGCAGGTGTAACAAGTCAAATCTATCCAAAAAGAAGGATAAAGGCAAATGACGGTTTATTCACAAATATTCAGAACAGGATGGCACACAGATAGTAAAACTTGGACAAATTAGCATCATAAACATTAAACACAATATACTTGTACCGATAATCCGTACAACTGGAACAAATACGGCACTTGTGCAGATCAACAACTGAAAGACACAAAACAGCACTTTTAATAACATTCAATTCACCAACTTTTTGGTTCGCACAATGGACAAGTCTTTACAATAATATTTCGTATGGACTCCTACAGTTCCGGCACATACAGACCGCTTCCCAGCAAATTCACTTGGCCACGCTACCAACAGTTCTTCCACAGATCCACTCAGGCAGTGACGACAACTTCCGATTGATTCGTTCCGGCTTCGTTTTTATAGTTACTCCAGTCAGGGGGGAATTTAGAAAAAATCTGTTACTTTCTTCCCACGAGACTGGAATCTTCGTTTTGTTGCTTAAGGTTAAGGAATCATTGGTTAAGCTTTCCTCGGCTAACTGACGTAATCTATGTAAATAGCTCTTTTCCTCTATAAGAGAACCGTTGCTGGGAAGCGTCATCTCGGATTCACAGTTGGACTTAATTTCACTCGTATACGGCTACTCTACCGATAACTTCTCCGCAAATCCGATCAACTGTAAATGAACCCCTCCATCTCCCTTTTATAGTCACTCCGGCCAGGTGGGACGTCACTGGGATATTCAGGAAAAATCTATAATTTTCTCCTGATCTGAGTTTTTTTCTCATTACAATCAACTTGATCCGGTATGGAGCTAGCCGATCAATATGAATGAGATTTGGCTTGTCGTTGGGTGACCTCAGAAGGCAACATTCTTTAGCTTCTCGGCAGCCATATAAGATTTCTTCCTGTTCCGCGTAGTCTCAAACTTAGGCCTATCTGCCGCTTTTACTTCTTTCGCTAGCTGGTAAGTTAAATTCATCATTTCTAGTTCATTCTTTCGCTATCCAGTTTACTGCATCGCTTCCAGTTCAATTGTTTCCTGGCCAGTTTGATTCGCTCTCTGGCAAGCCCAAGTAGGTTTTTCGAAAGTGCCTCTAATCCATTCATGCAGTTTGGAGAGGAAGATGTATCACAAGGAAACTGCTGTATTCACCCGAAGAGCATCTACGCTATAGTCCATACTCTCACCTCATACACTTGGACAGGCCGTGGTAGCCTAGTGGCCATGGTTTCAGGTTCGTGACCGGCGGTTTTTGTTCAATCGCAGGTTCAATCATTGGCTGCCAAAGACCCACCGTGTAGCCGGGGCTGATGCACGTTAAATCTGTCAGGACCCAAAGTCCTCCCGTGGGCGTGGTGTGGAAGTTAGGAGAGTGGGGTGCCAGCTGAAATGTCAGCCTCATCACTTGACCGTGGTTCTAAATTACGAGGTCCGTCTCCAATAGCCCACGTGTTGCTTCCAGGGCGGCGTTAATAAAAACTAAACTAAAAAAACATACACTTGGACATCAACAACAAGCTGGGCCTGTGGTAAAGGGCATAGCGTTAGGTGGTCAAGACTTTGGGCAATAAGGAACGGTCAAGCTGGCTATACCTGCCTGCAATATCAGGCCATGGTCATTAGATCAGATCTGTTATCGGGACAGCATAAGTACTTTTTCAGAATTTTGAGGCACATGGACAAGTGGAAGTAGCTCAAAACAGAGTTGAACGATTTGACATAATCAAATATACTTACATTTGTGTGATCATGATCCCTAGACACTCTGGTAATCTTTTTTCTCATGTAGTTTATTAGTTTATTGTCTTCGATAAACGGGGGACGCGCCCCTGAGATATCTTGACGATCTTTCTCTATTTTCGACTCTCCTTCTTGTCAACTAATTTTTTTAAAAAAACGTCTAGATCACAGTTACATCTCGTTTGCTGCAGCATAGCCACATCTAGCTCTTGCGCCATTAAACACTTTCTCTCTACATTTATGTGAAGTTAAATGAAACCTTGTCAAAAATTTTATTCAAAATAAGAGTTTCATTTTTTGTATTGCAAAACGGACGTGGTCCGCCACGATCTGTTGTTGCCACGCAACAATTAGTGTGTTTGTAATGTGGAATTGGTAACCTAATCCTAATGGAAGAAGCCTAATAAAATTTGTGTGTCCATTATATGGTCGTAGCCGGCGATTTTCATCGAGTTGTGGAATCGAGCCCTAATGCTACTAAAGACACGCTGTGTAAATCGGTATGATACACGTGAAATTTGTGGTGGTGGCTCAAAGTGGGAGTCTACTTAACGGTGTTGAAGATTTTTTTCGAAACATGACTCATCTAAGTAAGGAGACGAATTTTTTTACAATGAAAAGGGGGACGAAAAAATTTTAAAAAAAAGTATAGCGTAAATAAATGAAACTAATATTTTATCTATGCCAAATAAAAATACGCAAATTATGCTTGCATCTCTTTTAATTATTTAATTAAATGATTATTTTTCCATTAAATTAATTTTTTTTGTCAACATATTATTTTCTAACAAAATTATGGAAGTTTCGGAGCAAGAAATATCCTTCACATTGAACTTTACGGTAAATACTGCTGCTAGAGTGTCAACGTTCATTCTCGATTTCTCACTTGTCCAAAAATCATTACTAATTGAAAAAGCAGCATTAGTTCGAGGGAAGCACAACGTAAGTTCAACAAGAATAACTAAATTTTCATAAGGAATTTTTTTTTTTAAATCTTTAAATATTTCCACCCATCTTTTATCAATTTCAACATATTGAGTTTTTCTCATTGTTATAATTTATCAGAATTTAAACATACATTTAGTCTTCTAATTTCAACTGATATTAAAACCGATGACAATTGTCATCGGTTTTAATATCAGGCATTTCTTTCGATAAAAACTCAACACAATTTTCAATATCTGCTCAATTTACTTACGATGAAGTCAAAAAATACCATTAAAAACTGTTATTTTCTGTGATATTTGTTTCAGACCATTCTTCGACGTATTGGAAAGATGTTTGATAAAAATTCTGTACTTCTTTGGTACACTTTTCCATTATGCTCGGATTTGATTCCTCTAAGTTTGACAGTTTTATTTTTATCATTAAAGGAATAAGTTTTTCTTCAAATCGTGATTTATATTGAAGGACAAAATCGTTCAAAATAAGATTAACTTCTGAAGCCGAAATATGTTAACCTTCAATCTTTTGGATCGTTTTGTGGAAAACAAATGCATGGTTATGAACAAAATGCATTAATATCTCTAATAATTCATAACTAAAAAAAGATTCCAGAATTTTTGGACATGTGTCAACTGAAAAAAATTATGAACGGAGAGGCTCAAATAATTGTAAAACACTCTCCATAGTAGGTGTTAGAGTGAGCCATATGACTTATGAATATCTTTTTTTTGTGTGTGTATATTCAACATTTGTGTAATTGTTTGGCGAAGCATTTCTGAATAGAGAGATTAGCAAATTGGTTTTAAAATATCGAAAAACAGGACAGGAAGGATGACATTTTTCAAGGAAGGTCAGAACGCCCAAAAGAAGGACTGCTAACGGAG
>BMAW01027575.1:431256-500415 GCA_019974015.1 Nephila pilipes | reverse complement strand
AAGGATATGTTCCACAACTTTAAAAAATCGTCTAAGAAAAAAGAACTGTAAACAATTTCCCAACAAATAGTGCGATACACTATTTTTGCAACAATAGTTTACAAAAATAGTGTATCGATAACGAAATCGATATTACATATTTATAAAACAAAAACAATTCATTTTTATTACAAAAGAAAATTAAAATTAGTGTACAGGAAAAATTCAGTTTATACTTACATGCAACATATAAAAATTCAATTTTGAAATAAAGAATAAAACTACTAACTAACAACTATTCATAGCTACTTGATTACAAGCGTGCACGTTTATTATGAACTGGAGCAAAAATAGTATCATTAGTAGATATGTTAATATGTCTAGCACAACTGTGGGCTTTGATTCAAATGAAGAATTCCGTTTGGTATTATCGGCTTCTGTCATTTTGGAGAAAATGCAGTTTAGCGTAACCACTTGGCAAGATTTAAAAAATCGCCAAATTTGGCGATTTTTATGGCGAAGCTTTATTCGAAAGGGTTGCCACGGCTATAGCCACCTCAGTGGAGAGAAAGCATGGTAGCCCCAATGGGCAAAATATCGCCAAACAATTCCTGTCGCCAAGTGGTTACGCTAAACTGCATTGCAACCGTCATTTTTTTGTTGTTGTCATTGTAAAGTCTCTTTGTTTGGTTTCTCAAGTTGCTTTTATAATTCTTGATATCCTGCTGCACGAAACGTAAGATTATGTTGAAATTTTAATGCACGCTCTATGTCAGGATCATAAGTAAGAAAATGTTGTTTCATATTTGTAGCAAATTTCACGTCCTCGCGAATTAAATCAGCTGTTAATAGTTGAACTTCACCTTCGACTTCTTTATTATCATAAACAGTCATAAATTCGATCAAATTGTCTTCATCCCAATGCTTTCTTGCATCAGTTCTTCGATGTTAGCCGTTTACATGTTGTTAAAACCTTCGCGACCAATTTCATTTCATTGAGTTATAATTTCAGAACACACAGCTGAGTTTTGTACTACGAAACTATCTCTTTTAACGCATACTGGTAATTTTTTTCCCCCGACAAGCGTAGAGGGTCGATTGGCATAACTGTTTGATGGCATATTTAAAATCTTTTATTATCAAGTTCATATCACACTCTTACAATTACATCAGAAATCATCTTACAGACCTCTGCTCTCGCCAAGGACAACGTCTCGTTTGCGAAACTGTCTGGGTGGGTAGCGTATCAATTTCTGCTTCAGCAAGAGCAGTGGCGTCAATCAAATACAGAGCATATACATTCCAAGAATAAAGTAACAAAAAATAATAAGTAATGAAAACAGGAATTATGCGAGCCATGACGTCACAACACCTCCCCCGTTAAGATCTTTTTACGTTAGTAAAAAGCATTTCCAGAAAGGTTTACACATTTAAGGAATTACATTAAGTGCATACTAATGAGATAAAGTAAAACAAGCATATACAAATATACTGTGTTCACATATACAAAAAAAAATATTTTCTACGAAATTATTACTTTAAATACATCATTTCCACTTATAAATTTCCCTTTAAAATAGTCTACTTAAGCAATCGGACTTCTGGTGCTGCTTCCCTTTTTTATGAATGACTTCATAGTTTCAAGGTTGCATAGCTAATGACCATCTCGTCAGACTAGAATTAACACCAGAGATTTTCTTAAGCCATACTGAGGAATTATGGTCAGTCTGGATGTAAAATTTATACTGTTCATCCAAATAGCATCGCAATTTCTTGACAGCATAGATGATGGCGGCACATTCTTTTTCAGTAGTACTGTATTTTCTTTCAGTGGATATAAATTTCTTGCTCAAATACAACACAAGATGTTCTTCACACTTTTCACCTTTTTGAGACAAGATTATTCCTATACCCGCATCAGATGCATCGCATTATAAAATGAAAGGAACAACAAATTTCGGAACATATAGCACAGAGTTATCGGTGAGGCGCTTTTTAAGATGTTCGAACGCCAGATGGCACTGATCGTTCCACAGAATTTTAGACCTTTCGCGTCGTCTCTTTAATAATTCAGTCAATGGTGCAGCTAAACTGAAAAACTGTGATATATATTTCCGATAATATCCTGCTAATTCCAAAAATGCTCGAATATCAGTCTTTGAGGTGGAAACTGGAAACTCCTTGATAGTTTGGATCTTAATATCGTTAGGAGATCTCTTCCCTTGTCCAACGTAATGTCCAATATATTTAGCTTAACTTTTTTTTTTATCTTAAAGCGTAGTTTAACCTTGTAAATCCTTTCCAACACTCGGTCAAGATATTTCAGATGTTCAATCTAGTCAAGGGAGTAGATTGCTACATTGTTAAGGTAAGGCACAGCAAATTCCTCACACTCTTTCAATAGATCAGCTATCATTTTACTTTAGTAAAAGGGAGCGTTCTTCAGTCCAAATGGCATTCTAAGCGGTAGAAAGGATCCAAAACTGGCAACGAATGTTGAATACCTTTATGCTTCTTTGGTTAGGGGTATCTGCCAATAACCCTTTGACAGATCTAGCACACTAATGTACTTCGCTTCAGCAACTGCTTCAATCCGTTCCTCGATGTTAGGTATAGGGAAATATTGTGCCTTTGTAATTTCGTTCATCTCCCTTAAGTCAATGCATGGTCTGGGTTCCCTTCCAGCTGCTTCGAATAGGATCATAGGTAATGTAAAATCACTTTCTCCAACTTCAATTATTTTCATTTGTAGCATTTTGTTGATTTCTGTCTTTAAAATATCTGTCTGTCTAAGAAACACTCTGTATGGCTTCGCGCAAATCATCTTCTTTTCTGTAAGTTCAATATCTAATTCGACCATGTTGGTAAGTCCAGGAATGTTTGAGAAAGAGCGAGAATATTTGCACAATAGGTTACTTAACCCATGTCTTTGGTAAACACAGGTGACGCACTTTCCGGTTACCCAAGAGATCCTTCTCTATTTTCGACAGTCCTTCTTGTCAACCAATTTTTGTCTTTTTTTTTTCAATTTTTTTCACGTCTAGACCACAGTTAAATTCTTGTTTGCGCAGCATATCCACATATGCTCTTGCACCAATAAACCACATTCCCTCTCTCACTTTAAAGATACCGATTAGTTGGTCTGTCTGGAACAATATGCTTCTGCGTCAAATATACTGGACTTGTTGCAGACAGACTGGCTAATGCTATTTCACATGTTCTGCACGTCCCATTCTCTCCCTACGTCTAGCATAGCACACCAGTGCTCTTCTGCTGGTTATATGTATGCATTGCGTACCACTTACTCACTCAAGACGGCCCATACGCTTTTTAAAACAAGCTTTGTAATTGTTCCTGAACAAGTTAGAGAAGAAAAAATTATGATAAAGGTTAAGTCAGGTAGAGAGATATTCCCATGGAGTAGGGTATGATACGAACGGCTTATGGTGGAATGTTCTTTGGTACTTTTATGTACCACATAAGTTTAAACATTTTTTTCAGATGATCCTGCTCCGCAGGTCACAGGTTAACACCTGGCAGGCCACAGGTGGCCAGCGGGTTGGCCAGGCCTGATCTAAGGCATCGCTGACCACGAGCTCGATGTCAAGAATACTCGATTACTGAGTCCACGTTACTATATTGAACGCTTCTAGATGGTTATTTTTGTACGACGCAACGATGTACTAAATGCTCCTTGTAGTTCTGAACGATATTCAGATGATGAAGTTGACACCAGAGCTGGGATGCAATTTTTCACATTCCTGCCACACCAAAATAAGGATTTTCAGCCTCTACAGATATAATTGCATTAGTTTATCTGCATAACGGATATTTAGAGGGAAAATTATTCGAACAACTATGATTCCACTGAAACATCGACTCAAAGTTTGATTTCATGTATTATAAATGTTTAGATAACGGTAAATACAACTTGATATAATTTCCATGTAACACTTTGGAATAAGTATTTTCAAGATACTGAGTCGTGAATTTTTTATACTGAATCTGATCATTGAAAAATTTCCCCCTTTTATTTTCCTTTAGCATTTTTAATGACTTTATAAAATCAAGATGTTACAGTTCTATTATTTTTGAAAGGAACAAATTCATAATGATAACCGTGATATTCAAGTGGTCATGATTGACAGCTCACAGACAACAAGTGTTCCGGTACTGATTCCATTCGAGGGGTGTCACTGATATACGTTAAATCTATATCGGGCTCAAAGTCCACACTATGGCATGGTGTAAATGTGCTGTATGAAGTGTCATACCATGAGTCGTTTTATTCTTTAAATCATTGTTCAAAAGTATAAAGTCCATTCCTAGTAGTTTCATCCAATTTTCTTGATGTAATTCAGAATAATTAGAATTCTTTCGGTTGTAACATACATATAAGAATATATGGTACTTTTCTATTTCGCCAGCGCAAATATCGCCAAGCAGGCCTTATTTGCAACAACACACTGTATCAAATAAAAGAATGTTTATGTACCATTGAATTACATTGAATACAACCTACGCTGTTTGACGTCGGTGGTATTATTTTTGGCGACTTTATCACCTGCTCCGACGAAATGGAAAAGTACTGAATAATATCGTTGCTTAAGGGTATGTGAAAATAATATTTTTCTTGCATAACTTAGGTCAATGGTCGACCGAAATAAAACACAACGAAGTCACAATGTCCAATATTAAAAATTTTCTCGTGAATATTATTTATACATATAAAAAAACAATTGTAAAGTTTAAAATTGTTGAAAGCGGTTCATATATTTATATGTACTTATCTTCAATTTTAGGGTTATATTAAAGAGTCGAGGAGGAAATGAAATTGAAACAAGTCTAAATATACATTTCTAATGCCCTGTTTTTCCGATAACAATATTTGATTACATAAATAATCACAAAAAGAAATTCTTCATATTTGACGATTCGATTTAAAATAGAAATGATCTGAAGAGAAAGTTGGTGCTAATATTGAACCATACATAAACAAACTAATGATGGAAGAAATAACGAGGCGCTTGGAAGTGGTAAGAGAATGAACAAAAATTTTCCCCATAGCTAAATTATTGTTTTGATAATTTGATTAGGAGCAGCTTTAATATCGCCCACCTGCCGAATTTGGCGCAAAGTATCATGTTTTAAAAAAGGGTTTCCAACGTAATTCCATGTTCAAAAAATAAAAATACATATTACAAATTGAGGATATTTTTGATGGTACTAGGACATGAGGGTAAAAATATAATGCCGAGTTTAAGATTCTTTCTTTTTGTGATGTTTATGTTTTAAAAATTATTTGTACTACTAGGGAATTTTTGTGTTTCTCACAATGATATTTCAATAATTTTACTGAACTGTGAAAGAATTTTTTAGTCAAAAAGTTCTTCTTTCCCTTTAAGTAGAATATGGACATGATTTTTCAGATATATTTTCATATAGGTGCTATTTTTAATAATATTTGGTAAATATTTTACTCATTATATAGAAAACAATTCGCAAGATATAGTGTACCTGATCTTTTAATGATAGTATTGTATATTTTCTTTAAAACAATTATCGAACTTCGTTATTTTTGAGATTTAATTCATTTTCTTTATTTCATATATAAACTATTTCTTAAAACTTAGGTATTGTTTAGAGTGCCATCCAATGAGATGTGGTATGGGTTGGATACAAATTATAATTTATCGCGAAACTTGGCGGTATTTTTTGGCGAAAAATTTAGGTGGGTGATACTAAAGCTGAGCCTTTTATTTTATCATTGTTAATTTATGTTGCAACTGTGTGTGTTTACAGATTTGTACAACTGAGTAATTTGAGCGTGTGTGCTTTTAAGTAACTGAGATTTTTACTGTTTTCTGAATCCTAATTTTTTTTTAAATTATATATTTTAATAGCTTGCATCAAGTGAAGAAGATATTACGTGTAGAACTTTTGTCCTGCATAATGAAGATCACACTTTTGGAAATGCGTTACGATACATTATTAGTAAAAAGTAACATTATTTTAGTATTTGATTTTACTTATTGTTTTCTCTCTTAAAAGCCCTTCCTTTATTTTATAAAAACATATTTCTTATTGTTTTAGTCCTGAAGTTGAATATTGTGGATATTCTGTACCTCATCCATCAATACGTGATATAAATTTTAGGATTCAAACCAAAAGTAGGTTTAAGTTATATATATATATATAATCAAAATTTATTATGTTTTGTACAAATTCAAATTTTGAATGGTTTTCTGATATTTAAGTTTCTCCTTTTTAAATATTATAGTTTATAGATTTTATTCAAATATGTACACTTATGGCCTTTGGTAAAGGCATTTTAATATTGAAATTAATTGAATTGTTAATTGATATTATTAAATGTATGAAAGTGGAATGAAGGAACTGGGTTTCTCATAATGTAAGAATAATTGAAAAAAATCCAGCAAAGAAAATGTTTTTTTTTAAAGTCCTTTACTAGTCAGAAAAGAGGCAGAGAGAGAGAGAGGGAGGGACTAAAATTACAGTGGCTTGATTTTGTCAATCGGATTTTAAAGTAATTGAGGAGAGGAATTGGTACACTAAGGCAAATAGGTAGGTTATCTTGGAGAAATCTTTAAAAGAAGGCCTTGGCCCACCCTGGGTTGTTGAGTCAAATGTGATGATAGTAATATACACAAGTTTTGTGCATGTATGATTGCTTGCAGAGTGTCCAAAAATACTTTCTGTACTCTTACACATTTCTAAAATCTCTCATGTTAATATTTTTTATTCTCATTAATATGAATGTATGGGATATAACTCTTGAAATAAAGCATTTCAACATATGTAATTTAGAAATAGATGTGTTTATTTCAAACAAAATCAAACATATTTTAACACTCCATTTTTTTTACCAAAACATATTTCATCACCAATTGATAAAATCATTAATATAACCCAGTGCGTTCTGTATCTCTTCTCTAAATAAATGTATAATTTGGAGCATATTTTAATTTTCATCATTATTTTCCTGTTTAAGCCTATCTTTTTATCGCTGTTTTGTTACTGAACATTATCTTGGTGCTAGACAATACTCTAGTTTAATTTGGTTTGTTTCCAGTAGTTGACAGTTACTATTTAGAGGCTGGAAAAAGTATATTTATAAAAAGAAAAAAATAAGTAGACTCTTGTTTTACCTTATCATTTTACACTTTTATAAAAACAATCGCGGTACTTGTCTGTTATAGCGGCACCCGATGATTAATCGCCAAGCGACTAAGAAATATCGCCAAGAAAGTTGTATAAAAAGTTAAGCTTCACAAGTTTGGTGACGACTTGGCGTAATTGTAATTTGACAGGCGCCGCTATAACGAACAAGCGCCACAATTTCTTGGATGGTACTGTGATTTTAAGAATAATGGATGTAATTAATCTGCTTTGTGAACTACCAGATGCCAATATTTTGCTGAAAATGATTTGAATGATTTTGTTGATATGTGATCACTAAATGCCTTACCCATCTATAGAGTGTTTGTAAGGTAATGCAAAATGATAAGCAAGTACTTTATGCCTAAATATAGATTCTTATGTGATTGAATTAAGAAGATTCACATGTATTCCCTAAGAAGAAATGTTCTCTTATATTCTGAAAGCCATTTTTAATTTTATACATAATCTTTAGTCTTGTGTGATTCTTTTTTTTTATGTGATATTTATTGATAGATTTTTTTTATTTATTAATCTATGTTTAGTTAAATGGACCGTCCTCTTCCTGCTTATGTTTTAAATTTGCGGTTCTTTTAAAAAAGAATGTTTTCAAAATATTAACAGAAATTAACAAAATTTATTAATAAAAATTTAATTGAAAACAAAGCAGATTTGGACAGTATTAAGTTGATTTACTTTTTAATATTGCTTTATTTTTTAAGCAAAATATTTGATATATTAGCAATATACGTAATAAGAATATCTTTTTCAAAATATATTGCTTACGGTAAGAAGAGGATGCAGTTAGATAAGCGTAAATTATCTAAAAATGAATGTTAACCATTTAAAGTAGGGGGGGAGAGGGGAATGAGCACAAATGATGCTTTTTGCCTTATTCATTTTGTGTCTGCTTCATTAAAGAACTCCTGGAAAATCAAATGAAGGAATGTTATAAATAATTTATTCAAATTTTTTTAAAAAATAATTTTTTTCATCTTTTTTAGCAAAGTGTTTCATTATGGTATGCAACTCATGAAATTTATTTTTATTTATGTCTTAGCTGTTCCTGCAACTGATGTCCTCAAGAAAGGTTTAGAGGATTTGCAAGTTTTGTGTGATCATATGCATGTGACTTTTACGGTAAAATGTTATGAAGTTTCTTACAAAAATAAGCCCTCTGCAATTTTAAATTTTATATTAATTCACTTATTTTATTAAAATATAATTATAACTTTAACTAGTCAAATCCTTTTTACTAGATAAAATATTTTAATATTAATTTACATTGTTGCATGTTTAAAAAAAAATCGTAGCACCTTGTGAAAAAAAAAACATGTTCTGTTTGCAAATTGTTAAAAAGAAATGAATGAATAATTTTACTATAATTCAATGTTTAATAAAAATTAATGATTTTTGAAATTTTAGAGGATTTGTGATAAATATGAATAATTATTAATGCATTCAAAATTTGTACTTCTCTAAATTCTAAATGTCTAAAACTTTCATTCATTCTGAGACAAATGTGAGGAATGTAATGGTAATTTTATGTTAATTAGTATTAAATCTTTGTGCGGTTTTTAGTATAATGTTTCTTATATTACAACCAACCAATATTAATTATGATATATATTAAAAAATTCCCCCTTTTTGCTAATAATAGACATTTACTATTTTTGTTCTATTTTTATTTATTTATTTTTTTGGTGTTTGGTATGAGCATACTTACTAATGTTAAAACTATCTGTTTCACGACACAACTTTTTCATTTCTGAGTTTCTTTCTTCCATCCTGGAATAGAATTCTTATGAATAAAATATTGCCCTTCCCCAAAAGACATAGTTTTTGATGCATGTTGATTATATCCTTATATTGTTTTCATAAATTTAACACCTTGTATAATTGTGTGAAACCTGTACATTATAGCTATCTAACTGTTTAGGTAGTGTAAGAGTCTTTTAATAAGTTCTTGGAAAAAGATCTCCTTTAAGCTCTATAAATTTTTCCAAGCTTTTCTCCAACTTTTTTAAAGCCATCTAAAAAATAAAATATCAGAAGGTCCTCAACATAGGCATCTGTTTAGGTTATGACCTCTTCATTTGATGTGAACTGTTGTCTGTTGAGCCATTTTTTTAAAGTTTGGAAATAATTGAAAGTCTCTGGGGGCCAAATAGGTTAGATGTTGTAATAATTCAAACTTTAATTCTGTGATTTTAGTCATTGAAACAGCGCAGGTGTGCTCTTGTGTGTCTTGATAAAAGAGGATTTTTTGTCCAAACAAGGATGTTTTTGCTAGAATTTTTCATTGAACTGGTGCAATAATGATGCATAATACTCTCCTCATAATATTCTTCCCCCCTTTTTCCCAAGTAATTGGTGTAGATAATTCCAAAAAAACAGGGCCATTATCCTGCTGGCCGATTTCATCATTGCTTTTTTCAGAGCCCATTCCCCTTCAAAACCCATTGTCTTGACAGTTCATTTGTCTCTGGAGTGTAATAGTGTATCTACGTTTCATTCATAGTTATGTATCAACACAGAAAGTCGCCACGATTGGAATGAAAAAATGCCAAAATAGTCTCAGAGTTGACCATACAATTTTATTTATTTTCTACTAATAGCAAACAATCCTAGCTTTGTCAGTGCCTGAGTCAGTTGAAAATGAAACCCTGATGGCATAAAACACTCTGATAAGCATGAAACTAATACAAAGACTGTCCATTTGGTATATTCTTTTTGAGTTTCAGCGTGTATAAGGTGTCGTCCGATAATAAAGTATTAAAAAAAGTGGATTCTTGTTGATTTCATACCACTTAGAAAAGAATTCTCATAATCATATATCTAAAAATCTATTTAAAAGTCTGTTATGCTTGAATAGAACCAACATATATTTTGCATGTTGCATACTTATACCTTTCATTATATAATATTATATAATAATATATTCTAGGTTTATGATATTATATTAAGTCTTTTTTCTCCTTTATTTTTGAAAGGATATTTTTGTCTTACTTTTCCAATGTAATCATGAAGCTAAGACTTTATAAATTGAAATAATTGTAAATCTGCATCACATATTCTAAAGCCTTTTGTGTCAGTCATTCAACTGTAATTTTTTCATTCCTTTTATGAAAGAATCTAAAATATGAGAAACACATTTAGATATAAATTAATTATATATCCATATAACATAAAAACAAAAGTATGCTACATATTAAATTTACGTAATTACATGTGTAAACACACTTAATTACATAAGCAATTAACAAAACATTTTCATTTTCAATTTTTTTTTAAGGTTGGACACAAACATTTTTCGTTTAAATTTTTTTTCAATAAAGATTTAACACACATAAACACTAAAGAAAATTAAGAAAAAACAACATATTCCCCCCCCCCTCCATTTTTCTATAGATTTTTAAGAACATCTTTATTTTGTTGGCTTTTCATTATTTGAAATTTTTTTTATCATATTAATCTACTTTTTAAAAATTATGTCATAATAATTTTTTAAAATTTTTTTATTATTATTTAACCTGCTTGCCTAGCTGTGGAGCATTGTATCGTGAAAGACTTTTGTTTCTACTGATAACATATACTCAGATGTTACAATTAAAAAATCTTTCTACACTGAAGAAAATTATTGGATTTCTATAGTGTATAATTTATTCTATTATTCATTGCTTCCAATATTCTTAATCTGTAAAAAAATTCATGATTATTTGACTGCTTAACTTCTTTCTATTGTTACTGAAATTGTTAGATTTTGATGGAGTCTGAAATTTTCTATTTCTTTACATACATTTTTTCTCATTCTTTTTGTTTAAGTGCATTTTTTTTTTTGTAGTTTTTTGACCGCTTTTTTAACACTTTTTACGGCTCCATTTTTTTCTTCAGATAATTCAAAATAAAAAGAAAATTTTGAATAGCCAAAAATAATTTCAAATGAGAGTTAAAATTGGAAGACCGAAATCAGTTTTTTGTGTCAAAATATAGAGCTAACATTTTATCAAGCACTATTATCAAATGTAAATTTCCTTCTGAATTGGAATCCCTTTTGCAAGGCAAAATAATGCCCAAATTGAAACAATATTAAGTGCCATAACAATGGAATGCAATAAATCTTTGTTTCTAAATTTATAAGGTTTACTGTTGTTAATATTTAAAATTGTAACAATCTCTTCTTTGTTTCAGTTTGTTATATTGTTTTTATTTATGAGTAAAAATTACATCCAATAGAATAGGATTAGAATGTATGTTAAACAGTATCTTTAACATATCATTAATTGCAGTCTAAAATAGTGACTCGTAATTAATATGTATATATGTGGTACATTTCACATTAAATTCAATTATGAATGACATAAATTTTATTTAAGAGCACAGACTTAAAGAAAGCTTATAAGAAACATTTCTATTGAAAAACTTCTCATAATAAACCTAACAGATTTAATGACATACTTAAGTTTTTTTTTTTTTCCTTTAAGTTATCTTTTTGTTATATGGTTCATATAATTCAAAAGTTTAGCAATTCTCAATTTCCTTTTGTATGTTTAGATTTTTTTTCACACCCAGTTTTTTGTGTAAAATTGAAACACTCTACCTTGCTATATGCCAGTGACAGCAATTATTTTGCATGCTTCGATTCATCCATTACTCAAAACCATATTGTAGATTTTGTCAGTCATTCCAGGAGATATGAGGGTCATTCAATAAGTTTTAACATTCACTTTCACTTAACATTCCAAATGTCATTTAACTTTTGAGGATGTATAGCCATGTTTAAACTCAATTATCCAATTGCAGACACAGGAGCAGATGTGCCACGAACTTCATCCAACTCTACTTTGATCCCTTTCAGTGTTGATTTTTAAGTATATGTGTTTAATCACTGCTTGAAACTCACTTTTTTCCATTTTTCCAAGTAAACACTAGTTTCTTGCTTCAATCAACAATAAAAATTGAAAACATGTGATGGAAATAACCTACACTTAGACAGCTGTCTTGTGAATCAAGGTTGTGTACTAAAGACAAACAATTTTTGATGCTACGAGTGCCATTCTTTGGATTTTCTTAAAACTTATTGAATGACCCTCATATATTAACTTCAAAGCTTTGGTTATCTTAATTAGAGTAATAGGGAGATAAATATTCTATTTGGGGAAAAACATTTTGTAGTGATGCATTGCTGTTTTTTTCTTTCTATTTTATAGAAACAGCTAGATATGCTGTGTAGTGAGATATTTTTTAAATTTTAATTTTAAAATTAAGAAGCAAGTATACAAATTCAAAGAGTAGACAGGCTAAAGGATCTCATCAAACTTTGTTGGGAAAATCATGTGTTTAAATTACTGGCCAATTTTCCAATTAAAAACTTGAAAATTTGGTATTGCCCATCTAATTTTTTATTTGTATTGTGCAGCCAAAATATGTTATTGCTATCTGTTAAAGGTAGTTACAAGAAACTCAAATTTTGGCTGAAATATGAAAGTGTATAACGTACACCATAAATTTCTTTTATTTTGAAGTCGTTCATTTTATTGATAAAATCAAATTACTATCAATAAGTTTCCATCAGAATTTTTATGTCAATATTATATCAAGTAGATTTACAAATTTAATGTTTATTATGACATATTTAATACTATCAATATGAGAATATCTTAAAATAGCTCCATTTAATAATATATGTTGATTTCACATGCATTCGGATTAACTACACCATTGGTTTCAACATTTGCATATTTTTGAGTGTATGAAAATTGTCAAATTTTGCTTGCACATGTTTTCATAGGGAATTAATATTTTTATTATATTGAAGTGTCATTTAATTTATCTGTTCCTATCCCCAACCTAAGTACAATTTTTTTTCCACCTTAAAACTGTGGAACTTATATTAACCAAAGAGAAGAGAAACAAAGGATGCAAGACTTCTGACATTTTTTTTTCCTAACTGAGAATGCATTATGAATTATAAATCTATTTCTTAAATGACCAGATTTTATGGAAATTATTGTATTAAAAATTACAAGCTTAAGTAGAAAGCAAGTTAGAAATTGATTTGAAGATTGGCTGTAAAAATATAAATACTGGCATTATACAACTCTATTTCTTATAAAAAGCTTCTGTTAACTATTTATACTCAGAATCTATAGCTAGCCAATTTTTTTTTTTTTTAAATTCACAAATGAGTTGTGTAACTTTACAAGTGTGGGTAATCACAAAGTGCTTGATTTTTTTTGTAAAAAAAGTTTTATTTATGCATTGCTTTTACTATCAAATGTTCTTTTATAGAAAGCATTGGATGATTATAAAAAGATGGCTGATATTGAAAAGACTCTAACAGAAATGGATGCATAGCTGTACTTAATTAATGTATAGAATTCTTTAAATAAATCTGTATATTTTTTGTAAAAAAAATAATTAATTTTTCTATTTTTAAAGCTTTGTAACCAATAGACAAATAAAACATTTAAACTTAACAGACTCTCTGCTGTCCTATATTATATAATATCTGTGTTTGTTTGAACCTCTATCTCAAGATTACTGTTCCATTATTATGAAATCTTTTTAGATGCTCCATCAGGTTATCTTAATTTGAATTGTTATGATTAAAATATGAATTGGAAATATTAAACATAGGGGGAATGCATTTAAAAAAATGTTAATATTATCTGAAGATTCATATTATTTTGACCTTAAGCAGTTCTCAAGCCCTTTCCTGGATTTACTGCCTTAATTAATAACTAAAAAATACTTATATACTTTCACATACAAATTTTTTTCAAACAATAAGTTCCAGCAGACATGTATCGGTAACCAGATGAACTCCTCATACTGGACAAACATTAACTCTTACAACCATAAATGTTTATGAAACAATTATTGGTTTAAATTTCACTTTTTGATTCAAATCATACTATGAAATCACATGTATTGTGATTATACATATGTATTAATCCTATTTGGACTATATGTGATCAAACTTTCGAGAACAAGTGTAGCTATTTCTCTCCTTTGGATAAATGTGGGATTTACAACCCCGGGTGAACTTATTATCTCTCCTTCTATGGGGTTTACTTATGGGATGTCTATTTTTTACAGTATGGGATGTCTTAGTGATATTTCCTTTTTTTTAGCCCTCTTTGTCAAACAATACTTCATCACCTTGGATTCTACATCACAAATACATTTGTTGCAATAATTTCCATGAAACGGTTATTAGTATAGTATAGTTAGTTAGTATAGTTGCGTTGATTCTCAAGTCAACAAAACTAATCCATTTGCTCTTAATATTCCTATCTCACTTGAAGAAATAAGTTACATGTATGTCTATTTTTAAATAGGTGTATATTAAAGAAAGAGTGAAATTTGTATTGCAGCTTCCAAAATTCTTTTAGAAAATACAATCAAAACTTAAATGCATCCAAGTCTTCCAAAAACATAAGGACATTTCTTCTAATCTATATTTTTTGGGGAAAAATCATATGAGGTGTAGCTACTAAATAGCAAGATTGATGCTGTAAAACATTTTTTTATTTTATATAAATTTACTTATCACCTTCAATATACACCCCTCCTCTATACCTGCCGTGGAATTTACAGATAAATAACAAATTACACTTGGTGAAGCCGATCATCGGAGAATAGCCTGTATTTCCAGTGCGAAGAGCCGATGTCAGATTGACTCGCCTTCGCATTGGACATACTCGTTTTACACACAAACATCTTTTGTTTGGAGAAGATGCTCCCGAGTGTCCTTCCTGTCATGTCCCTTATTCTATTCATCACATTTTAATTGACTGTCCGGTGTTTGATCATCATCGCCGGACTTTTTTTCAATCATCTGTTTTAAAACTTTCTGACTTGGTGGGGGAAACCCCCCACCATAACTTATTTGCCTTTTACACCACATTTGATTTTTAACTTTTTATCTTTTGTATGTTATTTATGTTTGTCTTGCGTTTTTAGGCTGTTACTTTTTAAATAAATTTTAACAAATGTTTGGCGCAGCATAGCCTACTTTGGCTCTTGCGCCATTAAAATCTACTATCACTCACTCACACTCCTCTATACCTGCAATACTCCATGCTTATCTTCCATTGTTTGAAGTCTACAGGGCACATGCCACTTTCTCTTTGATACCAAGACTCAAATCTTGTTCCTTTTATTGCAAATTTCACCTTAAGAAAAAGAAGTCCCTTGGCGCAAGATCCAGTGAATAAAGATAACATTGGGTTGCTGTAATTCGCTAGAAACTTCTTGACAGACAATGTGGAATTAGCAGGGCCAGATGCAGAATTCTAGTTGTTGGGCTCCATAACCTTCTCGGGCTTTAATCCCAGGTTGGCTATTGTTCTTAGGATGAGACAGAACATTGATTTTTACACTTGCGTAGGAGTTGAAAAATAATATTTGTGAATGGAGATTTTACATAATATTAACGAGCAATAGTGAAAAATTTATTAAATTTACATTTGAATGTGGGATTTTATCTGGCTATTTAATTAAATTTAAGACAACAAAATTAATTAAAATAGTGGTGGTAAGTTTTTGAGATTATGAATGATCAAATTATAATGCTTTTATTTAAATTGATTTTAGAGAGTAGAAACAGAAGTTATAATTTCTTTGCTAAATTTAAAAATCTAAATTAGTAGTTTTATAAAATTTAGAAAACAAAATTAATAATTGAAATTATTTAAAATTTTTTGGAAAAGATATTTAGAATTGAAGGCAGTAGTGTGGTGAAAGTATCCTGCTTGTTAGGCCAGTCTGATAGTTTCGTAGACCCGTGTGGTGACCGGGGATGACAGAATAGTCTCACTGTAGCTCATGCATGTCGTAAAAGGCGACTAAAATGGGTACCCAGCGTCTGGGGGTATAGCCAGGCACCCTGCCCCTGGGGATTATATCAGGGGACCTCAGGGACTTGCCTTCTTCAGGTAAGTACGGGCATCATGACCCCGAGGCACCTTAGTGATCTTTTTCTTTCCCATGGGGTTTACTGTCTTTGGTAAACACGGGTGACGCACTCCCGGGATACCCTAGCGATCCTTCTCTATTTTCGACCCTCTTTCTTGTCAACCATTTTTACCTTTTTTTTCCAACTTCACGTCTAGACCACAGTTTAATCTTGTTTGGCGCAGCATGGCCATATCTGGCTCTTGCGCCAATAAATTTTACAATCACTCACTCACTCACTGATAGTTTCATAAGTTTAGGAGTTTTTATCCCTTGGTGTCGAGCGGGTGAGTTTCTATTGATAGGTGCAAATGTTTGCTATCTATTGTAGGTGGAGCTATGTAATTTCAGTGATTTTTTTTATTGTAGTATGACGAAAGTTGGTGTAATTTAAAAGGGGGATTGATTACTCAATTAAAATTTTATATGGTCTATGGAATTGTGGATTGTTTCTAAAGAGGGGGAGGGGTATTTTTATATGGCTTGAATTGTTCTATTGGTAGATGTATCAATTTTTTGGAAGAATTATCTGGAGAGCCTCTTGATGAATGTTCTAACTCCGTGAGGTGTCTGATATTCTTTTGGCTAACATTTCTTGCTAGTATCACAGTACATGCAGAGAATTGTGTTGTGGTGTACTGGGATGTTCACATAATAATTAAATAATGTCAGAGATAATATTCTGCCTTGGGAGATTCCAGCTTCAATTTATCTTGGGTGTGAGTAGGTCCAGTGAAGCTTGATCGAAATATTTCTATTATTTAAGTATGAATTTATTAATTTTTTTAGGTTTTAAATTTTAATAAGTTTATATAGAAGGCCGGTATACCAAACTTAATCGAATACTTTCTGGATGTCTAGGAAAATTGCTCCTGTGTATTTTTGTTGAAAAATCCAGTTTTAATGTATTCCACCACTCGGATGAGCTGTTGTGATGTGGAGATATTTGGTACGATGCCATGCTTCTCATGGATCAGGATATTATGGTTTTTCAGATCAGGATATGCTGGTTCCGTTCAATATGAATGAGTTTCCTCTGCAATTATGTGGAGAAACAGCAGTAGGGATATTGGTTTGCAATTTTCTGGACAGGTAGGGTCTTTTCCTGGTTTTAGAATCAGAATGACTGCTGCAGTTTTCCAGAAATCTGGGAAGTGACCAAGGACAAAATATTTTGAATTATACTTCTGATTTGGAAAAATGCAGAGGTGTGGGAGTTTTTTGATAATTTTGTTGGTAATTCCTTCTCTTCCTGGAGCTTTTTTGATTTGATATATTGTGCTATTCGGAGGCTGGGAGTTTCAGAAATTATCATTTTCAAGATATTCGTGAACAACATATATCAAAATGTGTTATTATCATTTAGTTTAAACCGACCCTGGAGAGAGTCGGCTTTGTCTGTGTCACTAAGGGTGATACTAGTTTGGCCTTTCAGGATGGATAGTAGGGATCTTTTCTTTCTGAACACTTTAGCCATACCCCAAAAGGGTACTGCTTTCAGCTTCCAGATTTTCATCCCTTTCTTTATTTTTGTGAAAGTTCGCTTTGCACCAAATTTTGCTTTGAATTCTGTTTAATTTTATCTGCAGAGAATTAAGTGAATTGCCAGGTTTTTCTGGCTTTATTTCTCTCTCTGAACAACTGTCTGAGCTCCCTACCAATATAAGTGTGTCTTTATTGGTTTGGATGCAATTTTATGCGTCTTTAAAATGTGTGCGAGTTCGGCGACTTGCTTTTCAATTTCCTCTCCACTTTGTGTAGTGTAAATGTGTTTTCTAGGAGCGTTTTTTTGAACAATTCCCAGTTTGTCATTAACTTTGGCTCAGGCATTCAGTATTTGCTTTGCAATGCAAAGTGCAACAGTACTGGATAGTGATCACTACTCAATTCAGGTAGTGACTAGATCTCATAGGGCCAGCGAAAATTCATTATTAGTGTGATGTCAATAATGGAGGCGGAGGAGTTATGTCCATAGTGTGTGGACAGGGCTAAGATTTCTAGGCCATTTTGATTAGAAAAATTTCTTAATATGTTACCTCTAGAAGTGTTATATGTTAAACTGCAGCTGGTGTGCTTAGCATTAAGATCTTCACATACTAGTGAGATTGGCCCTAAATTTAGAATAGTGTTAATATCAGGTGATATATATGTATGACTCTGACAGATGGAGGGATATACATTGAGGTAATTATTGGGTTTCCATCTGTTGGGGCGAGTGCAACAATAGTTGCTTCAGCACCTTGTAGTGTGAATGTTGGAATTTTATAATATGGAAGAGGACATTTAATTAGAATAGCAGTGCCACTGTATGGACAATTAGATGTGGTGGGTCTGTCATCTTTGTGTGTGATGTAGTCGGATATGGTAAATCTCATACCTGGTCCAAGATGTGTTTCTTGGAGTGGTTATCTATAAAGTCTCTTAACTCAATGTCACAAGACTTTACTCTGAGAATGTTTCAGTAAACCAGTTTGAGGCCGAGGAGGGTGAATTTCACTTATGAATTTGTAAGTGATGGTGTGTCTCAACAAGCTCAATATTTATGAAAATATTGAGCTTGTCGAGGTAATTTTCAACATATTATTTAGAGCTTCAGAGTTTTGGGAATTAATTGAATAAATTTTGAGGTTCAGCTATTGCTGTTAAGAAATTAAAATTGCCAGAATTATTTTTATTTGTAGTTATGGGGGGGGGGGGGCTTTAACCAGTTCCAACAGGTTTGTGGCTTTGATTGACCTTTGAGTTTCTTGTTACACCCTCTCTTGAAAGATTACATTGTAACAAATGTTTGCAAAGGAAATATTTGCTGTTACTGGGCGTGATTGTAGAATATTCCTTGTTTCATTTTTCTGAGTGCTTTGGCCTTTAGCGGTTTTCTTTTGGGAAACTGCAGGCATCCCTGCCAAGAGGCCACGTGGATGGAATTACAATTAATGCATAGAGGATTTTCCAACCTTTCTTTAATTACACATTCTCCTGTGTGGTGATTAACTCTGTAATTCAGACACTTGGGGTTCATTCTGCAGTTCTTGGACAAGTGGTGGAAGTAGTTGCAGTTGTAACACTATGTAGTTCCTTGCTTCCTTTTAAATGGTACAATCTTGACCACAATATGCATAATTGTTTGGATTTTATAATATCCAGGGCATCATCTCTCCTATGGATTTCTATCTTAAAAATGGGGAGTTGGAATTTAGATTTCAGTTGTTTGAGCTGTGCCACTTTCTCAACTTTTATTCCTTTAGATTCTAGGTCTTTTTTGATACCATCTATTTGTGCGTGGACCAGAAGTCCCTTCACACAAACCTTCAGCAGTCTTTCATGAATGGGCTGAATGACATAATATTCAGCCTTCAGAGTTGTAAGCAAGTTGGAGATTCCTCTGTGGTTGTCTTCCGAATTAGGGGTTACTTTCATGTATTGTACCGACAGCTTACAAGCTGACTTTCAGAATTTCCTATTGATTGCCTGGATTATAATTTTATAGTAACCCACAGAATGTGAAGTGCTCTTTAGCCTATGTACTCATTTTTGAAAGTTAAGGTAACATGTATTGCAGTAAAAAAGTCATGTTATTAAAAACTTCAAATATTAATTTGCAGTGATATGCAATAAATATCTACTGATAATAAGAATATTGCAGGCTAAATTATTCATGAAAGTCACTAAGTTCAAGGGTTTCTTATTGGATACATAAAACTTGGAAGGCGAATCATAACCTTTGATTCCTATGATATCCTTTTTTCAAATTTCTTTTTGTAGATGTAATTTCAAAGAAAACATTAGGGAGTGAAAAAGAAGTTTAATGGTGCAAGAGCCAAATGTGGCTATACTGCACAAAACAAGATGTAAGTGTGGTCTAGATGCTTAAAAAAAAAAGGAAAAAAGTTTGACAAACAGGAGGATTAAAAAAAAAAAAGAATCATTGGGGTTTTCTAGGGGCGTACAACCTCGATGTATAACAAAGACAATATATAACGTACAATCTGGATTAATAACCTATGTATAACAAAGACAGTAAACCCCATAGGAAAGAAAAAGCTCAAAGGGGTGCCTCAGGGTCATGATGCCTGTACCTAACTAAAGAAGGTAAGCTCCTAAGGTGCCATGATATAATTCCCAGAGGCAAAGGGTACCCAGCTATACCCCCAGACACTGGGTACCCATTTTAGTCATCTCTTATGACATGTAACAGCAACAATGGGACTATTCTTCCACACCTGATCACCATACAGGTAGAAAACATTAGTAAACCTTATAAATTTTTTCAAACTATTTTAGTGCTTACAGCCAGTTTCGAATAAAATTTGTTTGAAAATGCTCTTTCATGCCAGTGATCTTCTGAATCAATTAAGTTTTAAACCTTAGCAACCATGAATTTCGTTAAATTTGCTTTTGAAAAAGAAACATTTTATTATGTAAGAAAATTAAAATTACAATTTTTATCTGAATATTTATTTTGATGATTTTGAACAAAATTAATCAGATGGCTTTCTCAGTACTACTAATAACATAAATAAAGCTGCAACAAAATTACAAAGCTTTAATAGATAAAGTTTTTGGATTAAAGGCAGTTATAAGAATCATGTATCACTTTCAATATATATTGATATATTAATTCCTATTGGTTAACTTTGACTAAAAATTGTAATTTTTTTTTTGATATTTTCTGTGGAAATATTTCTTGGAAAAGACTTGCACTAGATTGTAAAGTGTTTTCTACTACTGGTTAATAGAAGTAGATGCACTGATTTGTTGTAATAGTCATATATAACCAGAAATGCTTACATAATGCATGTATTATCACATTTAACCCAAACAAAACACATTTTGCTTTTGAAATTGTATTGAGAGCTATTTAACAAATCTTAAAGTTAGAAAGGGAAAAAAAAAAAAAAACAGTTTATCAGTAATTACACCTTAGACCATGGACATATTTTGCATATATATTTATGCCTTACAGTATAATATCAAATCTTTACTCAAAGAAAAAGAGATTAATATCAGCCTATAACATGTTACAAATATTTAAAGAATAAACATTTTATGTCAAAAGTATTTGAGAAAAAGACATACGACATCTATAAGACCAATTAGATTACAATTTGTGTTTTCAGAAGGCAGAATTTGAGACATGGAAAATAAGTATAAAAACGAATCTTTATAACTAAAAAGATTAGGAAAAAAATACAAACATCACATAAATAATGTACAAGAAGGGAAGATGAAGGCATATTTTAGAAGTGGTATGCGTAACATGCACATAAAATAACCATATATGTATCATACATGGAAGATAAAAACAGTGTAAATAATTAACAAGATAAAAAAATTACATAAAAGAAACTCTTAAAGCTTCAATATGAGTTGGGTATAAAATACATTTTTTGAATCTTTTGTTCCTTACTGGGATCAGACATAAGTTTCAAAATTATCAGTCCATAGTGTATCACATGTGGAGCTAGAGATATTGTTGATTGCCTCTTTAGCAAGTTTTTTAATTTCTGCTTGCACTTCATTTATTTCTTTATCAGTATTGATTACCTGCAAAGAAAAAGTACGTTAAATATTTTATAAAGTTATATCTAAATTTTAGAATAAGAATTCAATTATATTTTCTATTAAAATGTCATAGAACTTCAATATAGGTATTAAGCTACCATCAATTTGGATAACTGATGGTAATTTAAAACAGAAATATATTAAAATTACCAATTATTCAAACAATCAATGAAAAACTTGGTAAAATGCAATGATTCTTTAAAAAAAAAAAACTGTAATTCAGAATTGATTTTTTTCAGCATTTTAATAATATGAATAAAAGAAAATATATTTTAGTAGACTAATAATTATTCAGAAATTTAATAATATCACATTTAAAAATTACTAATTGTCTTTATAATAAAAATGACATGTTGAAGAAAAATGATTGTATGCGATCTCTTTGTATAAATACTTCAATTTCCATCATTTTCAAATCAGATTTTATAACATTCATATCACATTAAAATTTAGGGGTCTGAGTTTAAAAATTTCCTTTAACATTGTAAAGTGCCCTAATACATGCTTATTTGTCTAGAAATTTCTTGTTAATATCTTCTTTATACAACAATTTTTCTATTTTTTTTTTTCTAAAAGAAAAAACCTTCATTGAAATTAAAAGTTGAGAAGTGTGATACTTCCTACAGTGCTTCATTTTTGTAAGTATTCTTAATGTTTCAGAATTCTAATCTTCGCTGCTTGTTGACTTTAGAATACACAAACATCACATAATAATGTACATGTATCATAAAGCCAATTTAAATTTCTTTAAGATAATTTCTATACTTGGATATTCTAACTAGATTAAGATTATTTTATCACTTTAATATCAATTTACCTTCCAATTATCTTCTCTCAAAAGTCCATATACTTTTTTCACTTCAGTTTGAAAGTCTTCTTTTTCATAAATTTCATCTCCAAATCCACTCCTTTTGGCCATAGCTTCAGGTGGCAAGTCTAGATACAGAACTAGATCTGGTTTGGGTAATCCAACATCGGACTGTTTACACCAAGAGAAATTTAAACCCTAAAAATAAATTATTCAGCACAAATAATTTTTACCTTTCATTTATAAGAAATATATTCAGTCATTATACAGTACAAAAATTTTTTTTTTTAAACTACATCATCCAAAGTAACTTCTGAGCTGATAATTCAAAAAATAACTTCAAAATTTTTCATAGAAATTTCACTTATGGTTTTAATATACTTATTAAACTTACATACAACAGGCTTTTGGCAATGGACTCAACAATTTCAAACTATGGCTGAATAACAGAACAAGACTCAAGCTATTATGTCACAGTACACCATGTGAGGACTTAGAAAACCAGTTTAACTAACATACAGTATTCATCTATCAATCTAGATGCTGGTATTTAAAAGCAAAAGAACTTGAATCCTGTACAAGACATTTATTTTTAAACCTGGGATAACTTGAATACAAAATATGTTTAGCAGACTTCAAAATTCTCTCTCTCTCTCCACCCAATAATGCCTGTAGGCCTATATTTTCACTTACAGTGCTTTACAGTGTAGTAATACAAAGCAATACAGCTGAGAATAAGTATCAAATTACACTATTTTGATGAGAAGTCGACAATACTTGACATTATGTCTCTGATTCACACTGAAGATATCAAAGGTGACTACACTACTAAATTCAGTGCATAGCGTGGATTTCTGCTACCTGGTGTGAATCTTAAATTTGCCACCCCTCCCTATTAAATCTGTCATTCCTATCGAAATAAAAAAAAATAATATCAAGCATGAATTGCATGTGCATAAAGTTAAAATACTCGTAGTTTAATACATTAAAATGAATAAATAACATTCAATGTGGGTAAAACAGCAAAGACATTGAAAATTTTTAATATAAACAAAACAAACATTTATCTTAACACCTTATATATTAAACAAATCATAGAAAACAAATAAACTTGACTTTACAATAAACATATTTAGATATGCCTGAAACTTTATCAAAATATAAAATAATATCAATGCTGTACCCCTCTTTTAAACAACAAAAAAGTTGAAGAAATTAAACATCACATGCTCAATGTCACATCTATGAATTTTTCAAGGGCAATAATTCAAAAATCAAAAAAACCTCACTAATTGTGTTTGTTACATGGTAACAGCGGATTGTGGCCTGCTCAGTCGATTCGAAATTCAAAACGTAACATTTATTTTCCTATTTTGAATAAAATATTTGACAAGCTTTTAATTTTACATTAACATAAGTATTTTTGTTGTCAGATCTTATAACTCTATTTTGAAACACTTCCACTCTTCCAATCACTTTGAAATTCTACTTAAGTACCAATGTAATTTCAATGACAATATAGTTATCTGATCTAATTACCATGGCCTAATGCTTCAGACAGGATTAGCCAGTACCTTGCCACCCCCTACACCACTGACTAGATTACTATGAAGAGCAGAACCTATAGACAGATAGCGAGATTATAAACCTTGGAAGTACAAGAAAGGGACTGAAGATGGTATGATTCCAAACACTTATTTGTCTTCAATAAACCTGGATACCTTGAATAGATTTTCTCATCAGTGTAAAAAGTAGGTCTGTCAGAGAAATTACTTAAAAAATACTTTAGCTTTTATCAAGTCCTACCACGATTATATGATGTAACATATCAAGTCCAAGACTTTGATCCCAGCTCAAGATACCAAAAGACAATTGATGTGGTACATTGCTTTGAATGAAGTTGTATTATGATTCTGATGTACAGATCTAGTTTCTAGATAACTCTACACTTTCTGATAAGCTCAATTCTAGAGGAAGCAAGTCCAGCCAACCATCCAATTGAGTCCATACAATACACATGAAATGCTTGTAGATGAGAACTCTATCGTAGAATTTCTAAACAGCAACCCACTGCTTTTGAAGGATAGATGAATGTAACAAAGCTTGCAAGTGCCAATGGTAATAATGAAAGATGCTTGCCTACAGATCCGGAGTTCCCGGTTTAAAAACCCAGTGCTGACAACATTGAAAATTCATGTAAATGTTTTTGTTAAATTGTTCTGTTTTTTGTTATGATTTCTAAAACCTTCCAGAACATTCTTTATATTTCCACCGTAGTCTTCTGGAACATTCCATTGTGATATATAAAGCTATGCATTCTGTCTGAGGGAGTTCTTAGCCAAGAGTAGTTGCTCTCAATTTGTAATAAACCACATTATTCGGATATATCTCTATTGTGTTTTCAATTCAACCTGCTCTAACATATATGTGGCAATATTATCTGTAATCCATATAAATACATATTGTAATTCATTATGATGTATTTTTCTTCCATAAAAAAATGGCTCAAGAAGCTAAAATTAAATTTTCCAAAAGTTTGAAATCAATTTCAAATTCCTCAGTAATACAGCAGCATTAAAAAAAATCAAGTGAAAAGATCATAGAGATGGAAGCAAATATTGTACAATATAGAGTGAAAATAATACATTTTTTTTAAAAAAAAAAATATCAGTGACTTAAATTTGAACACTATGAAAATATTTTCCCGTTTTTGTAGAAAAAGTAAACAATTTCCTTGATTTCAACAAATATACAGAAAAGACAAGATGCCTAAAATTACAATGTTAAAAATGCAATACATTTTTTTTTAAAATGCTTTTCAATCTAAAATGAAGAAATCCTTAGTACAAATTTCATCTTTTCATATTTGAGCATAACATCTTTTTTAAAAAAATAAACAAAAAGAAGTATTCACAAATACAACTTTTTTGAAAAGATTTCTTTATATAAATTAACACATAAGTAATGAGAAATTTTCTTACTGGAAATAAGAAATTTCTGCTTCAATATATTGATTTTAGGAATGAAATAAATAGACGTTAAAGTTATAAAAATATAATTGCAAATGATTTACCTTTTTAGCATAAGAAAAAGATACTCCTGAGTATGCATATCTGTCCACAATTAAATTGACGCCAGAATTTAAAAGCCTCAACATTTTGGGTCTGAAATATTTTAAAAACATATTACATGCAAAAAAAGCACCAGTAAAACAATTTGTAAATAATATGCATTTTAATAAGTGATAAATTTACATTGCATATCAATTACTTTTATCAGAGGAAAAAAGTTAATTTTAAAAATGTAAAGTTTACAAAAGATAGGAGATATGTAACAAAATAATATAAAATAAAATAGAAAGGGGGAAAAAAAAGAATCTTTTAAAAATCAAGATTAACATAATTAGAATTTCTCAACATAAATTGCGTATTAAACAATAAAATAAAGTTTAGAAATTATCCTGATGTTATAAAATCTTTAAATCAGATAACTTTTCATAGAAATTTCTTAAAACAATATTTGTTTTTTTTTTATAAAAGGAATAACAAAATAAATGGTGGATTTAAATTCTGAGCAGGGAAATTAAGAGGAGGGGGGAAATAATGCTTTTGCAACATGCTTTGCCCTAAGCTACAACAAAATTACAATCAGGATAACTTTAAAAAACATTTTAGGTACAGCATATAAAACTACAATACAAAGAGTCAAATCCTGATGAGGAGGATTTAGTTTGATAAGGAAATACAAAAATTTGTTTTTTGAGCTTAAAATTTTTTATAATTTACGATTCAAAAAACAATCTCAAATTTTATGTTCTGATTAAAGAAATGATTTTTATGAAACCTTAGCCCACCCTACTTTTTAAAATATAGAATGAATTTTGTTTATAATAATGTTAAGTATATATCGTAATAGGTAGAGCCTGCATATCTTTTAAAGTATGAGATACTGCTTACCTCATACTTCTTTTAAAATCATAGATAATACTTTTAGATATTAGCAAATATAAAAGCAATAAAAACAGCAAATATAAATAATAAAACATTTTTACTTTTCTACTATTTATTACCCTGATTGTTAGCTGTCAATTGGCTATTTGACTACAAAATGATCCAATGTTCCAGATAGTAAATTACATATATAAATAATATATATATAGAACATAATGCATGTTCTCTCTCTATATATTACTATGGATTAATCATAATTTATTTAATTTATAAAAGGTTTATAGAGTATAATATAACATCTATACCATATATTTTAATTAGATAATAGTTAAATACATTGAAATATTTTTTTAAAATCAAAACAGTTAAAACAGATGAATTAATGAATAAAATTTGCCAACTAAAGAATTTTTATTCGTGATAGTAATTTCATGCACATCTGTTAACAGAATAACAATTATATCGTGAAATTGCAGAGCTCAATACTAATGAAGCAAATGCTTCTAATTCCAAGTCAGCAATATCCCAGTTATTTAACAAATTCTACTTTACCAGATATTTGATGGATGAGTTACTTGCATTTTGATATTATTTCTCAGCAAATGAAATTTTTTGTATAAATAAAATTCTGTTTATTAGAATTTATAATTTTACTCATTATATTCTTTTAACAAATATGAACAGTTTTGTAATGTGGATATAAAATTCATTGACAAATTAGTTGTATATCAAGACCTTTTATATCTTCAGACTAGTTTCAAGTTATCACAGAAATTTTAACTTTATTGAAATATCAAAATATTTTTTTTATAGAACATACACACAATTACATACACTTGTTCCCATCTGTTAGCTGAAAAAAGAAGATGTATTGCATGATCTTCTACTTCTTCTGAACCAGTAAGATATTTATTTATGATGGAGCCAATTGCAGTTGAACGATCTGTAAACAAAAAAAGGAGAAAAAAAATGGAAGATTTGAGCATCATCATAAAAATAAGTATTTACATCAATAAATGATGAGGATTAGAAGAGAGGGGGAAAAAGAATGCAACTGATCATCATCAGTAATTATTGAAATGAATGTTTTACCTACAAAGATCGGTAATGGGAAAAAAAAAAAAAAAAGCAAAAGTTTTACTAACATTGTAATTATGCAGTACAATGAACAAAAAATCTACAGGGAAAAAAAACCAAACCTTATTTAAAAAACTTCATTATAAAATGGCTTCAAAATAAAATCAATAAAAAGTTGCTTTTAAGAGTAAATAAATTTTAGAATTATCAATATATAGAATTATCTATTAATATTTAAAAAAATTTTATTTTAAAACCTTAGTTGTAATTAAATGTCAACTTCTATTTTTCCATTCGATAGCTTTAACAGATAAGAACTTTAAAACTTTTTACCCATTAACCTATCTTATAAAGGCTTTTATGGACTGAATTTTTTCTTAAATATTAAAAAAAAAAAAAAAAAAAAATGCAATGAAAATAAACAATTTAAAACCTATATATTCAGAATAACAAAAAAATTACCAGTTTAAACTATTTTATAGTAATGAATTCACTTTGCAACTTTGAAGTAACGTTAGTTTACAATATTTGCATTTCTTTGTCCATAGAAGTGATATATCGTCAAATAGTTTTTGAAATTAGATCACTGGACAGAATGGTTATTCTGGATATTCAGGACAATCTGTGCTTTCCATGGATGATGAAAAGTATTATTTGTCTGGGATACTAAATGCCAAACAATTTTAGTGGTCCAGAATTTTCCTCGGCTGATGATGGTTCACTACTAAAATCATCATCACTGTGAATAATATTTATGTTATGTCAGGTTTGGATGATCTTTATCAGACTCAGAATAAAGACTCTTATGATCTATTACTACTAATGTGTTTTATTCTTTTTCCTCTTTTATTTTTATATGGCCTTTTTTTTTTGGTACCAGACACATAAATCTCAAAATGGAAGAAAGCACAAGAATAAATAATAAATATACCAAACATTACCATAATCACCAATAATAACCTGAAAGTTACAAAGCTGTTTCATATATAAATAATAACAAGATAGTTATTGAAATAAAAACAAAAAATGTGTTATTGAATTATAAATCCAGGGCTATATGATTTTTTTTTTTTTTAGTAAACACTGACAGAAGCACAAATAATGTCAATAGCACAAGAATGTTCAGTTGGTTTCTATCTGCTTACAACTTGCAAGATATGTCTTAATAATTTAGGTTGACAGCATTATTAATCATCATCAATACTGTTTATGATTATCTCCTAAACATTGTACTATAAGATATATCACCTTCTAGTGAAAAATTAATATTATTTGATAAAATGTTGATATATTAGCATATAACCTAAAAGTTACACAGGCTCAGAGAGGGTTAAGGTCTAGAGGAGACTTAATTATCTCACTGCAAAATATATATAACACAGTACTCCTTCTATATTATGGTACTTCACCTATCTACCCCTGTCAGTAATTCAGCATTTTTACAATTGATGACAAGCCAGATAATTATATGTGTCTCCTACTTCAACAGAGTAATCTAAGTTTTAAATACAAAACATTTTTTTTTTTTTTTTTGTAGTTTTAACTACCTTGTGTGTTAGCCCTTAGTTTGCATGAGCTGTATTAAATTTTATTGAGTAACTACATAACTATTTTTGGTTTAAATGCATAATTATTAGTCATCCAATAATACCACATTTTCAATAAACCTGTAGTGTTCTGGTCTGATATCTGCCAGAGAGAATTGTACATGACTATTTAGATCTTTAAAATAAAATGCATTTGTTCAATTTATTTTAAAAAATTACGAAATAGCGGAAGTTTCAATCACATTAGAAATTCATATCACTGTTCTTTCAAAAGGCACTGCATCATTATTAGAACATTAATAAAAATTCATTTTGAAAAATTAGATATAAAGTAGTTTTAATTTTAAAATTAATTAAAATTTTATAAATAAATTTAAAATTTTAAAGTTATTTCCATGCTGGTAATTTGACTTTATTTTGTTATTAAGTGAGTGAGTGAGTGAGTGAGTGAATGTAAAGTTTATTGGCGCAAGAGCCAGATATGGCCATGCTACGCCAAACAAGATTAAACTGTGGTCTAGACGTGAAGTTGGAAAAAAAAGGTAAAAATGGTTGACAAGAAAGAGGGTCGAAAATAGAGAAGGATCGCTAGGGTATCCCGGGAGTGCGTCACCCGTGTTTACCAAAGACAGTAAACCCCATGGGAAAGAAAAAGATCACTAAGGTGCCTCGGGGTCATGATGCCCGTACTTACCTGAAGAAGGCAAGTCCCTGAGGTCCCCTGATATAATCCCCAGGGGCAGGGTGCCTGGCTATACCCCCAGACGCTGGGTACCCATTTTAGTCGCCTTTTACGACATGCATGAGCTACAGTGAGACTATTCTGTCATCCCCGGTCATATTTTGTTATTAAATATACATCTTTATAGAGAATAATAAAAAAATCAAACTTTTCCATACTTCACCAATTTTAAATTTCATTTTGATACCTGGAATTAATTGAAATTGTTAGGAAGAGATAACCGAAATCCTTATTTACTTAAAATTTCAAAAATTCTATTCATTCACCTTGAAAAGATTACATTTTAACAGCCAACAAAATAGATAATGAAACAGAAACTATAATAAAAAGTATGAACATTTATTTTTTTTGTTTAAATTTTACTGTATTTATTGAATTTTACTTAAATGACTGAGTGAGTAAAAGTTGGAATTTATGGCACAAAAGCCAAATCTAGCTATGCTGTACAAACCAGATGTAATTGTGTTATAAACGCAAGAAAGATTGAAGAAAAGTGGGCAAAAAAAAAGGTTTATCCTTATGCTTCACGAAATGAGAAAAATGAACAAATTAATTGTCAGTAAAAAATAAAGTAATAACTAATTACATTTTCCAATGAGATTTCAGGTACTTATGTAAAATCCTACTGACCATTTTTACACATTTGCCTTTTATATTACAAGGTATATATGAAGCATCTTTCAAATTTTCTTCCAAAATACAGCAAAAAATCTTTTACTTTACTATTTCAACTTTCACAAAATATATATAAACAAATAAATGATAAAAATTGTTAACATAATTTGAAATACATACATTGTAAAAACAATTATGCTACATGTCTCAGACTCATATATATATATATATATATATACCTCATTAAAAAAATACTAAAACACAATTTTTTCTTAGTAGTAGTAATCGAATTTCACTTGAAATGCTGCATTGCCTTGTAGGTGAACAGAAGATGCAGAAATGCACTTTTGGACATAAACTTTAAAATAGTAAAATAAAAACTTTTTAGGAGGAGAAAGAAATCAGAAGACCAAATTCTTCAGTGGCCATGAGAATTAGAACCAGTCAGTCATGCAATATGCAAAAGCAACTGCTAATTTAATATAAATAGAGGTTTTTCTTAAAACCTACAATCACTATTCCAAGCTAATCATTTTACAATCACTTAATATTCAGACATTCATTTTACTAATTTCAAGATGCAGTTCAACTTAAGGAATTTTGAGTTATTTTAAAGAATTACTGCATAAATATGAAAAGTGTTTTAAATAATATTAAGCAATTTTTTGAAAGACTAAGATTTAGCGCAGTTATTTTCCCGCCAAATCAGATGTCTCAAACAAGTATATTAACAATTACAATTTTATTTTTTTATTACCTGTCAAATGCAGTCATCACAGATACAACTAAATTTTTCTTTTAGCAAACCTTGTCTTTTTCTTTTTTGAAAGTATGCCTTGGCCAAAATGATATAAATATTGAAAATAAAATAAATTTAAATTGGAAGTTATATAAACTTGTGCAAGGTGAAATACAGACTTGTAAGAGTATGAATGACATTTAATCAAATTATTTTTTGGTTTTTTTTAAAATTAAAGATAGATTTGATGCAGATTTTAAAGTAAAATGTATACACAAATAATCAATGTATCACAAAGATTCTTGGTACTTACCTGTTATAGCAGTGCACATCAAATTACAATTACACCAAGGTCGTTGCTAATTTCTTGAAGCCTATCTTGCGACATAACTTATCTTGGCCATATTTTTTAGACCTTTGGCAATTCATCGTTGGATGCTGCTATAACAGGAAAGTATTGGATTCTTTTCTGGACATAAATTTGTATTTTTAAAATTTCCTATTGTCGAAATAGATACTATCAAACTGCCATACATTTCTTCCTTGCCAAACCTGAATTGACTAAGAGATGGCTGTATATTGCAGTTTTTCCTTTGTAACATATTACATATCTTTATACTTCCTTTCCAGTCAACTAAAAAATTTCATCCTACAGTTTTTCTGATAAAAATTAAATTCAATTACATAACTCCTTTAACTGATGTTTAGAAAAAATTTCTTTATTTTTGTTATTCTTTTACTTTAAAATCTCTCAACAGTTCAAAGATTTAAAAACCCTTTCGTATCATACAGTAATTATTCCGAAGTGGCCGGTGTCTACTTTTTGAAATCATAGAAAGAACTTTAAACACTTTTTCACACACATATACATTTGTATGCAAACATTGTTATTCAAATAGAGAGACATTCATAGGTAAAGATATAAATTTTTCTTATAGCAAAGTTTCAAGAACTATTGGAAAAAAAATTATGCGTTGTTATTAGACAACACTTTTATAAAAACACTTTGGAAACTTGATTAAAGTCAGGGATAGGGTGTCCCCTACGAGACTGGCCACTTTTATGAGCAATAATGATTTAAGGATGGTGATTTAGGTTATGGTAATCCTAAATATACTCAATGCTTAGGTCACGCACGTTTGGCAAACTATCTAGAAAGTCACCAAATTTCATCGCCAATCACCTAGGGGACACCTTATTCTGACTTTAACCGGAAACTTTAGTAATCTAGAACGATCCTTGTGTTATACTAATAAAAGTATATAAATATATATATTTAAACAATCAGACATGATATTACAGCTTATTTGCATACAACAAAGAAGGAAGAGTTTTAGCAGTTTCCTAGTAAAAACAACATATTTGAAACACTATTGAAGAATATATATATACATAAAGTACAACAGCTATTAGAGCAAAATAAAGTTTTGATCAGTTAATAAATGTAAAATGCTAAGATATTTATAAAATCTTTTAAATTAGAACAAAGGGAAAAAATATCATTGAATTAAATACATACCTGGAAACTGCAATGATTCAACTTTAAAGTCTTCTTCTTTCAAAGCCTCAAATAGCATTTTAGCATGTGTAGATTTGCCAACTCGATCACAGCCTTCTAAAACTATTAATGCACCTCTTCGTAACATTGTGAAAACTACACAAAAGTATTAAAAAATGTAACGAAATATAGAGTTAAATGGTTTAGAAAATTGCCTTTTCATTAAATTTGAAATTAACTTATTTAGTTGATGTGTGTGTGATTTCATATGTACAGAAATAAACATTTGGTCAAACTGTGCCAAATATTTAAAACTTATTCAGATAATGCAAATTAAGTATCGGGAAGTTGAAAACTTAACTTTTGTGGAAAAGAAATTTTAATGAAATCTTTCAAATTTCATTATAAAAATATTCTTGATGAAACAGTAATATGTACTTGACTAAATTATGGAATTAGATAATATTAATGAAAGAAACTTAGAAGAAATAAAATCTCATTATCAAATGTATCATTAAAATAATTTATACAATATAATAAAATGAAAAATGGCATTTTTCATACTCAGTGAACAAATGATATTCCATCTAAATCTTATTTCATTTAGTATGAGCTAAATATTTTCAAACTTAAGAATTTACAAATTTTTCACTTAAAATATATCATATAAATTGGTTAAAATATAATAACTATTTTTTTAAAATCTATTTCCTTCGCAGAATATAGATAGAAATAACAGCACTTTTCCATTTCGCTGGTGCAAGTCTTGCTGAGCAGACTTTATTGGCGACAACACACAATAAACACATATTCCGTTTGGTGTCGGTTGAATAATTTTTGGTGACTTCATCGCTTCCGCCGTCGAAATGGAAAAGAATAGAAATAACAAATAAATAAAAACCACAATTCGTAAATAAAAATACATTTATATAAAAAGAAAATGTTTAATTCAGATTTTATGCAAACAGTATGTTTATTTTTGACATGAACAAGTTAAAGAAATTTTCAAACAAAGGAACTTGTAAAGAACAATTTCAATAAATTGTAGTTCTACCAACTAAGTAACTGTTAGGTTATATGATATCAAATATTTGAAAATAATATCCTATTTTTTATTGTAAAAATACTTTATGAACAAGACAATGATCCATAAAAAAAAAATTATAGTGAAAATCCTATATCTCATGTGCAAAGACAATTTTTGTAAATAAGTAAATAAATTGGGAGGGGTTATTAAATTTAATTATACTTTTTGACGCAGTAGCTATTACAGTCCCACAATACACATTTCAAATAACTTTAATACAACACATAATTGTCTTCTCAATTCAATACTGTAAGAAAATAACTGTTCACAAAGTGGTCAAATGGGTGATACCCAAGCACCTTAAATATAACACAAAATCAAAACAGTTGGGATTGATACAAAAAATTCATGTGAATTTTTTAATGCAATTAAACGAATCTCACATACAATTTACCAATAGTTTCATACCTTCAAAATGACAGGAAGGGTTTGGATGAGTGAAGAAATTCGAGAATTTCAATAATTATTCAGAAAGTACATTTTTTAAATATATATTTTTAGCTAATAAAATGATCATGCAGGTTTAAAAAAATGTGATATCCCAAAGAGAAATATGCAGGGGAGGAAAACATTCAGTAGATATGACAGTAGTACTTTCCATCCAGAGATAATCTATTTCTAACATTTTTGAAATTTGATTGAAAAACATTTAAATTTCTTCTGTGCTTATTCCTTAACTCTATTGATGAGTTTTGTTAGCGAAAAATTCGATATTACACATTTTTTTACGCTAAAGAGATAAAAATTGCAATTTAACTTGCTTCACTTGAAAGTATAGAATGCTGATTTGTTAGAAAGCCTAAGTTTCCATAAATTAATTGTGTGAAAATAAGAATATAGGATAATAAAAAAAAAAGGTTGGAACAGAAAAAAAGGGAATGTTATATTTTGAATTGATCCTGGCTCTTGATCTGAAAAATATATACATTGATACACATCACAATAAAATGTAACAATGTTAAAATAATTATTTAATTTATCTGAAACTTACACCGGCGAACTGTCAGTCACAATAAAATATCTTCGGCTTTCGCGGCTTTTCAGAAAAACACTCCTGAAACCACCCAGTGACAATATTGCCACTGGAACAAAGAGATGTTAAACTGTAGTAAAAAAATAAAGAATTCCTTTTCACAAAATGAAACCTTTTAATATTTGGGTTCGAGATTAAAGGACAGTTATTCTTTTTTCAACAAGTATTTTTAAGTTAGATCCTATTTCAGTGCCATATTAAAACCTTCCGCTTGGTTACGTTTCTTTTTTTACCTCGCGTTTAGCTCCATTTTGGTGCAATTTTGAAAATCTCGCTAAAATAGGATTTGACGTATTTTTTAGCAATGTATTTAAATGAGTTCAAAGGTTGAAAATCCGAAGAGTAATTCTGAGACAGAAAATTCATCACACATTTAGAGTTTTCCGATTCTGTGTATCTGCCTAACACAAAGATCTGCTACAAACAGGACGGCAAAGACAGGATGCGAGGACGTACCTTAGCGGCACCATACATTCACTGTGATAAAACAAACAGAAAATTACGAAATAACAACACAAAAACGTTACAAAACAAATTTAAGGGCCCCATCTAAACGTTTCGAAAGTAAGAAACTACGAAGCTCCCTTTACTGGGAAGGGGTAAAGGGCGTTACCAAAGGGCAAGCTCGTACGTACTGGACGTACTGGTCGTACGGAACAGAAAGAAATAGTTCTTTCTTAAATAGAATTTACATGCATATTTTTTCTAAATTGTTATTATTTCCCAGATTTCAAAGATAAAACTTCTTTTGATGAATTCAATTTTTTCTATTTTGCTTTATTTTTAGTCCATTTTCTAGTGTTTTTACAGCTGTCATGAAGTTTGAAAATGACGTCATGGGGTATAAATACCATCTTTTGCAACGCGAACAAGTCAGTTGAAGAAGCCTCATCTACAATCAGTGCTTGTGAGGCAAAATTTTCTCTTTCTCCATCAGTTTTCTTCAAAACTAGAAATACGTAATTTAACTTTTCCTACCCCATTCATAACTTTATTTTCCCAGTTGGGGAGATATTCAGTTTGTGGTTACCCTTACTTAAGAACTCCAATGGAGATCTCACTCCCCCCCTCCTCCAGCGACAGGATAACAAGGAATTGAAAAGCTGTACTCTTTAAGTTAAGTAAAGATACTGTTTCTTTCTCTACTCCTACGATCTTACTTTCTGTCCAAGGAATTTTTTTACTCTTCCCTTTGCGTTTTTCTAATCTCATTCAATCATTCTCCTCTGCTTCAAAGTTTCTTTTATTCAATCCCTTGATTTATAAAAGATTAACAATGTTAGTGAAATATTTTCATAGAACACTGAATAGAAAATATTCCAAACTTCATGCAATGATTAATTACATAAAAAATAAATTTTAATAAAAGCTGGAACCTGATTAGAATAAATTGCTGTGATGTATACCAGCATGGGATTATACCAAAAGAAATAACTATCAGAATTTTGTTGAAGGTTTTGTCCTAAAGTCTTATTTAAAATAAAATAAATATAAAAGAAAATTTATATCAAGGCATTCGTTTTTAGTTGGAGTTCAATATGCATATGAAACACTTTCCCGCAAGATTTACAAGATTATTTTATTTGAATAACTCTCAAAAGCTTAAAAATCATTAGTTTAAATCAATTTTGTTCTCAGTCAAACCATTATTTATATCAAATGCTTACAAAAATTTAAGGCAATGATTGCTTTTTTTTTTGTTACATGTAATCACATTACAGTATCATTAACGTCACATGTATGTATCAAACATTAACAATAAAAACTTATAAAGCAGTAAATGTACCAACAAAGGAATAAATAAAATACATGTCAAATATTTGTACTGAAAGGAACAAATTTTACATTTTATTTCCAAATCAAAGGCTGAGAAACTAGAGAAAAAGAACAATGAACGTAAAGTTTCATGTGTCGTTCCGCTTTTTCAAACCTTAGTTCAGATTTATGAGGACTGTCGTCAAAAAACTCATTATGTTACACTAGTACGACATTAATGCAAACTTACAAATCGAATATAAGCTTGGATATATCACATTTTTCTAATTATATCAGAAAAAAAAAGACAAAACATGGTATCTAATTTTAAAAACTTTATGTAAAAGCAAAATTCTTAGATACTTCGTACGGTAACGGTAACGGCTAAAATTACGAGGTACCGATTAAAGATTATTAGTTTACCCTCTCATCATAGTTAAAATAAAATTAAGATCATAATTTAAGAAGTTTTCATAATTAAGAATTTGTAATCAAGAATTAGGATCAAGGCAATAAAAGCCTGGGTATTCGACAGAGTGAGGAACTGCCGAAGCAAACTTGGAGTATAAGTTGTGAAAGCTCGTATTGCCATTGGATGCTATAGTCGAAAACTATGAAGCATGTGGATACTTCGTATAATCTCAATCTACATCTAAATTCAAAAAGTAAGGAAATAACTCTTGAATTATAAACACATTTTATAAATTCCTCTCAATAAAAGTCTTAATCATACAATTTCATCATAAAAAATTTGTCGATTGTTCTCGACTTATGCTGTAAATTAAACAATTTAATTGGGAGAGGGAAGGTTTTATACCTGTGAGCACTCTATTCTTAATTATGAGAGGGAAATAATATCTTAGCTGATAAATTAATTTGAAATTTAATACACAATCACCCTTTCCACTAAATAAAAACAAGAATTTGTACAAAAATTTGAGCAATTTTCTTTTAGTCATAATGCATCATTCACAAAAAAAAAAAGCAACTCTCTCTTCTTTCCTTCTTCGTAAGTTATGCAACATGCATTTACTGTTGTATGAAAATAACAACATATTTAAAAAAATATGTGCAAGTGCCTATTCTCAAAATATTAATACGGAAATATTGTTAATACTTTTTATGGATATCTTTAATAAGTATAGGTAGTTATATTAATTGAAATTAAAATTGTTACGTTTGGATTTTAAAAATAATGTAAACAGATGATATACAAAGCAAAACAAACACAAATAACCTTTTCTTGTATCTATATGATTATAAAATACTAGCAAATGTAAATGACAAAAAAAAAATCTGATAAAAAATTTATAATTCCTCCAAAATTCTTAATTTTGCTTTCAGCTTACACTATCATATTACAGAATAATTTTATACATATTAATTAAATAGCCAGAAAAATTAACAACATTAGAATTATTAAATTTGGGAAGAAAAAAAATGACTGAAATCTTATATTTGTAGTTTTTCGTTTTTTTTCTGAGCTGGTACCTCCCTTTCCAAACTTCCACGTTATTCGAAAGAGAGGATTTGAAGTCTCGACAGATTTAATGTACATCAGCCCTGCTATATTGCGGGACTTTAATCACTTCATGACTTAAGCCCAAGATTTGATGGGAACAACGCCGGCCCGCTCTCGACCACGACCATTCGGCTACCATAGCCTACACGCCCCAAGAAAAGCATAATGCAAGAAGCAATTGGAATTCCTCTGCTATAACAAAATTTTTAAAGATTGTTGCTCATTTAACTTTCAAAAAACAAATGATGTAACTAATAGTTAAGAAAATAGGTCATTAAGTTATTGATCATTAATTAGTTATTATTGATTATTTTACATTACATTCGTACAGTAAATATATCTAAATTTAATTTTATATTTTGTAGATAATTCAATCATTTATAATTTTACGAGTTTCGATAGTTAAAACATCTACTAAATTCTCATGCTAGTTTTAACTAAAATTTCTGGATTTGCAATTTTTAAAATTCAAGAGAGAAAGATAGCAGGATATAACTAAATAATCGTGTTAAAATTTCATGAATTACATTTGATTTTCTTTTGGATTGTAAATTATTTATGAAGCAAAACTTAATGACATTCAAACCAAGATATTTATTTTCTTTAAGGATTTGTGTATTTTAAATTAAAGACGTGAGGAAGAGTATATTTCTATACGCTTCACACTACACATTAAAGTATTCGTACATTGGCAATACTAATCTAAAAGAATTTCGCTGTCCAAAAATACATAGTTAATACATACCAAAAATACACAATAGTCATTAGATTATATAAACAGAATACAATATACTATTTACATAATTAAATTACACACACACACACATATATATATGTGTGTGTATAAAGTAATTCACTTTCAATTTATTACTATTTAATTAATTTTTATAAAACAACAGACGAAGACAATTTCAGTATCATAGAACTATTTTATTTTAGCGGAGAGAGAGACCATTTTCACGCGAAGGGAATTACACAACTCTGCCGTTGGATACAGACAGCATGAGTATAACAGCAAGAGAGAGCACTTTTCGCTGTGTTTTGATTTATATATCAGGGAAATTTCACTTTAAACGTCAGAGACCACTTGTACGGATGGAGGGATTTCAAGGGAATCTAAGTGTAGACTTAAAGTCTGGTAAGGAGGTCTGGAGGCGTGATATCTGCTTATTCTGCGACTTTTTAAGAACGCGTGATTATATAAATTAATAATTCGATATAAAAACCAACGTTTTTTTATTATATGGTGGCAAAGTTTATTAAAGAAAATTATTGAAATATTAGTTAAAACTGTTGGTTATTTTTAACTTTAAAATTTACTTAAAAAAGAGACATTTGTGAGCGTATTAAAAAATTCATAATACTCATAAAATCAAAACATGCATTTGAAAGTTTGTAAGCCATTCTATTAAAAAAAAAAAAAATGGGAACCAGAATTCAGAAAAAATTATTGTGATAAGACATGGTGCCAAATATTGGAAACTTTCTTTCTTGCTCATGATTATTGACTAAAAGTCAGCAACCCTCGGAGATGAGTAAGGAATATCTCCCTTTGAAGGCCTCAGCAGGTTTTACAGGCGTCATGTGTGGGGAGTGCCCAGAGGGTGTGGGGAAAATTTTCCTCAATCCTAAAAGCGCCCAGGAAGAATATTTGACTTATTAGTGTGATGGTTAAAACATAAACATCTAATCCCATTGTTAGGAGGCGGGGTACAGACAGGTTCCCAGAATTTCAAGCTCTGGCAGTGGGAAGTGGTTAAATTAATAACGATCAATTTGATGACACACCTCCTCACACACAAGTGGGGATTCAGAAAAACGTTGTAAAAAGAAAAAGAAATCGTATCAGGAAATAAGAATAAACACTATCTTTTAAAGGAGAGAATGTGAAAATTTAAGAAATTAAATTATAAATTATTGTGAGAAATTAATAGGCATTAAGTGAAATCATTTCATATATATATATATATATATATATATATATATATATATATATATATATATATATATATATTTAGTACTTAAATAATGCAAATGGATACAACTAAATTTGACATTACTGAATTAGTAATAGTGTCCAATTCTTGTGGTAGTATAATGGTCATGGTCGTGAAAGGTGTGGATTCCGTCATGTAGTGGGTTCGAGTTCTCATGCCACTTTAGACCGCTGTATAGCTGAGGGGATACACATTAAATCTGTCGAGGCTTCAAGAACTCCCGATGGCAAAGGCTAAACTGCACAAAAGAACCCGTGACGAGTTACTACGCGACCAAACGGTTTTACCGATGAGTGCTGCTCCGATGGGCACTCATGTGCGTTCGAACGTGTTCTCATTTATGTTTTAGAGCGATTGAAATATCGTATGTGTTTCTACTTCGAGTTATGTTTGAATTTAGTCTTTTTAATCTGTGGATGAAAAAGCTCTATACAGTTTCCGAAGCACTCTCTTTTAAATCAAAACAATTACATAGATAAACTAAGCTATCCCTTTCTCGTTTTATTTTAATAAGTAAATACAAATATACGTTTTCAAATTAACAAATGTGTTGCTTTGTGAAATATTCGCAGTTACAAAAGTTAAGGCGTTTTCTTAAAAATCAAATAGGAATTAATTGTAAGGGTGAGAAAGGAAGCATTTATTTCGATTGTTAATAATTTCTGAGTAATAGAGACGATTGTTTTGCTGTATGGTGCATGTTAGTTAAGTAATTGTCAGCATAAATTGCATTGAAATAAATCTTGAAAAGAGTTTTAAGGCTGACAGTTGTCAAAAATATTCTTTTCTGAATAATATAAAAAATATTAGATCCTAACCATGCCAGTGTAGCGATTTATTGTTGAACTTGTCTAGCGATACTGTTGCAATGCTATAATACCCTTTTTGAATAAACCCACATCTACTACAGTTTAACTACACAAAAAGAAATCTAAGTTTGGAAAACGAAATCAAAAATGAAAAGATGTTGAACGAATATAATATGTTTACTTATAAACTCCAGATTAAATAATTAGTATAAAAGACAAAATAGTAAATAATACCATTATAAAATTTGTCTTTTTTTGTTTATTCAGTAAAGTGACAATATATTTATTTTGGGCAATCGATGACAAAAAGTTAAATTATTGGTTTTAAGAGTTTGAAAGAGCTTTTCGCTACACTGAAAAAATTAGAGGAGGAGGGATTAAAAAAAATCTTTCTTTTACATCCATATGCTGAAATTTACTAGAAAATTGTCTTTTTTTTTAACCGACTTCAAAGGAAAAAGGTAATATAATTCAGCTGTATCTCTCTTTATATATAATTTTAAAATACATGCATGGCAGTTCAGTAGTGTTAAATTCCTTTGAATAAATTTTAGAATATTTGAACGAATTGAAAGTGCAATTATGTTAAAAACAATTATTTAAATAGGAATCAGAATAGGTAAGTACAATTCATCTAAGAGAACAGAAACTCCCAGTTTTACACGTATCTATTTTGATTGACATTTACCTCTGATTGTTCTTGAACTAGATACATTTACCTTTACATACATTTTAATACTGTTTCAGTTAAATAAAATATGCGTATTGTTCAAAGTAAAATTTTGCCAAATATATTAAGCACTGTGGTTTCAACAACATTTTAGTGGTTAATAAAAATTTTCACGCAAATTTTAAATGTATTTATTATCCATCCAACTTAGTAACCACTTTGAAAATGATGGTGAATTGAAGCTCTGTGTGAAGCAAATGGAAATGATCACTATATTTCATTTTTGGAATTTCTTCATATTTTTAAAATTCACACAGTACATGATTATTATAACTTGAGGGTCAATGAAAGTAAATTATATTCTCTGAAAAGGAAATGAATAGTTCAATGTATAATGTTTGAATTAACAAAATCAGAGTGCTTTTTCTCAATTTTATATTTAACAGTACAAAACATATAATTTAACTATCTGATTTTATATATAACATTCTGACATAAAGAAATGAAATCAATTTTTTACCTTACCATTTAAGTAAAGATTCACAAAAGAGCTATATCAAAACATTATTTAAGTATAATGTACAAGTACTATTCAAATTTAATCCATCATATATAGGGTCAAATTACGAAAAAGACACTAGCTGAACTTCAAATTATTCCAAATTGGTTTTATTTCCGCGGCTTTTCTCAACGTTATGAATATCTCGAAAGGTATAAACTGTCTCATTATTTTGATCATTACCAACATTATTCAGTTCAAACAAAAATTATGTTTCTAACATTGCAAATACAATTAATTTTCCTTCAAAATACATTTATAATTTTTTTAAATTTTGAAAACATTTTAATTAAAAAAAAAATCGTTGCATGGAATATTTTTCCTGGGAACGATAGATTTCTATCCAGTTATCAGATGTTATACCAGATAATTCAATATAAGCACGCATGCGGATCGAAACTTTTCTCGCCAAACCGTTTGAATGTATAGTCTATAGGTTGCCAAAGTGGTCCAGGTGAACCCCCAGGGGTCCATAGGAGACCACACGGGGTCCATGTAGACGTGAAAAGAAAATAGGGGTTCACAAGTTGTAAGTGGGGGCCCACGAAACATTTTCTGGTTTTCATAATAAAGAACAAAAATTTTGGTTTGGATCTACCTATCAACGTAGGCATTCATTAGGTAGGTACTCAAAAATATTCGAGACTCAGTTCAAACACAGAATTGAATAGAACAATAAATAATAGTACAAGTGTACACCACATGTCGAGACTTGCAAAGTGCCGCCCGTGTACCCGCTCGTCCGGGATACTTGTTTAGACCTGCAAAGGGATGAAATGCGACTTGCGGTGGGCTTGCAATCTACATTAGTATAAATACGAATGCCAAGAAGAACAAAACGTTACTCATTTATTTCCGGGATTTTGATCATAAAAGTGTGACTGTGAGTGAATCGATGTCAGTGTTTGCAGTGCCGGAAAAAGTAAGTATCTGCCTATTTGTTATACATATTTTTATTGTAATTTATCAATCATATTATATTTGTTTTACTATTTGAGTGTAGTAGGTAGTTATGTAGTAAAAATTAAATACTATAGATTGTTCAAAACTTCTATGAAAAAACAAAAAGCCAGGGAAGATTAAACTTTAAGTACCTAGGTACTTTTTTGATTAAAAATATTTATTTACGCACATATAACCACAAGTATTATTTTAATAAATAGGACACAAGAAAATGTGCTACTTTTTTTTTCTTCTTAACCCCTCCAATTTAGGGTGATATTTCTTAGGAGTTTTGGGAATACAGTAGAAATATAGCAGCAGGGGGTCTACCGAAAGTAGTAAGACTTTGAAAGTGGTCCACGAGAAAAAAAAGTTTCGGAACCTCTGGTATAGTCTCTCGCTAAGTGCTTTAAGTGGTTTAGGCTTTGGATATATATGCCTCCCGATGGTGTGGTGTGCCCTCGTCGTCACCTGACTGATGCTTAAAATTACGAGATTAGTCGCTATAACTTTCGTGTTGCTTCTAAGTCCGACGTTAATAAACTATCCCATTTCAGCTTAAATAATTGTTCTGAGCCTTCTTAGTATGCTTTTCCTCCCGAGGGCATAGTATAGAAGTTTGGAGAGGAAAGTGCTTGCTCAGGTGCTGTTCTCGTCACTTGACCGAGGTTCAGAATTGCGACGCCTCCGTCGCCACAATATAACCCTCTAATCTTACCCTAAAATTTCATTTTCTTATGTATCAAAATTGGATGCAGCATAATGTGACCTTTCGACTCAAATATTTCACAATGAGGTAGTAAAGATTAGTGAAAAAAAATAACGGCTCAACTTGACTCGGAGTTGAAGAACAACTCAACTTGACGAGCAGAGCAGGAAGAACGCGACTCGAGTTCGAAGAACAACTCAACCGTACGAGTAGAGCAAGAACTGAACGCTAGACGAGTCGAGTGAGCGAAAAAAGCGAGGAACAGGAGAACAATGGCGGAAGAACTAGCAATGTCCGATAATTCTGTAGATATGTAGAATTATCTCAAATGTTGTGTTTCGTGCTGCATTAATGTTTAAATTAAAGTTTTGCAGTTAAAAGAAAAAGGTCTGGACTAACTTATTGTTTTTACAAACACTCTCACCGCCTTACAACCACTCGATAGAAATGGATTATTTTTACTGGCGCAGTCGACAGGATCGTATCAGGTGAGAGCTTTCATATATTTTGTGTAAATGCATGCTTCTATTGTTTACTATTTTAATTGTCTGGGCGAAAATTATTAAAAGTATAGAATTGAAAGTTTGCTCCATTCCGGAACGTAGAATTCTATATCTCGTCAGAGAAAAGAGAATTTTCCGCCAGGAAAAGTAAAATAAATTCCTCACCAGAGAAAAAAAAGAAAACGTCAGTATTCCGAGTGTTATTTTGCTGTTTTTTACATATTTGTTTTTTCCGGAAAGAAAAAAAATATACACTTCTGGCCACACAAAATGCAGCACCCAGAAAGACCAGAGATATCACAGCGCGATTTATTTGGCAGATAACATGTTGTACAAAGATCAAACGATTAAAATTACAGCTTCCTGTGAAGTGTGGATGATGACAAAATCAATAGTTAGTGTAGCCGCCATTGTTGTCTATAACCGCTGCCACACGCCTCAGTATAGAATCAATGAGTCTTTGGATGTATCCTTGGGGTACAGCAGTCCATGCGGCTTCCACATATTGTCAAAGTTGATCTGGTGTAGCAGTGGCCGGTGTATCCCGGGCCAGTCTTTGTGCAAGCTTGGACCACACGTTTTGATTGACGATAGATCGGGAGAACAAGCAGGCCAAGGAAGCAATTCAATCTGATGGGTAAAGAAGAACTCTTGAACATTGTGTGCCCCGTGTGGTGGCGCATTATCCTGTTGGAATATGGCTGATGGCAAGCACTGAAAGTATGGGAGGACCACGGGCTCCAACAACTCAGAGATGTAGCCCTGGCAGTTCAGTGCACCGATAATGTGTACTAGAGGGTGTGGAAGTGAAATCCAATACCACCCCAAACCATGATACCTGGTGCAGGACTAATGTGGCGATGCATAACGCAACAGTTCAGTTGCCTCTAACCATGGTGACCCAAAACTCGAATACGACCATCGTGAGGTTGCAGGCAGAAGCGAGATTCGTCAGTAAACACAATGTCGTTCCATTCTGTTGTCCATATCCACCGCACATCGCACCATTGGTGGCGCAAACGCCTGTGGTTTCGAGTCAAGGGTAAACGAAGCAATGGACGCCTAGAGGACATTCCACTCTGCTGCAAACTGAGTCGAATGGTACGAGCAGACACCGAATGATGATAAGCAGACTGAATCTGTTGTGCTATGGTTCGAGATGTGGCTGCGCGATCCATCACTGCCATGTGCACAATCTGCCTGTCATCACTGGCAGTGGTGCAAAGAGGTATGTGCGGTCGGCCCCTTCGGTCCGTCGTTCCCTCCTGCATCCAGCGATCACAGATCCGTACCACAGTTGCTTAGTTTTGTTCAACACGTTGACCGATTTCTCTGAAGGATAATCCGCTATCCCTATAGGCTACTATTCTTCCTCGGTCAAATCCAGAAACTTGGTCAAAAGGCGCTCTATGTCTTCCACGAGGCATAGGTAAACAGCTTACGCAAAAGAAAACGCACGAAAAAATAATTGCCGTACTTCAAATCATCGATCTGTTCTCCTCTAATATAGCGCTTGCGAATGGCGCTACGGTCGCCCATGATGTGCGTCTGTGCTGCAATGCTATTGATTTGCTTAGCTCATCGTCGCAAACGCATGATATAAGTTTCACATGGTTTGCATGCTTCTTTCAGGGTGTTACATTTTGTGTGGCCAGCAGTGTATGTTTGTATTCCTTGATTTAGAATTTTCATCCCAGATAGTTAAGGTAGGCTTAAGAAAACCCACACACATGCAACCTACATATTTGTAATTGTTAATACATTCGATTCAATTTGATTCAATGTATTTTGGTTAGTAATTGCATTTATCAATTCGAAAAGAAAACTTGTATCTAGAATTTTTATATCAATATACCTATTCTTATGAACATATTCTGTATTGGCACCATGCCAATTTCTTTTTAACGTTTTTTTTATGCAGTGATTTCAATAAGAACGATTCTTATTTAATTCAAAAAGAAAATTTGTATCTATAAATTTTATGTCAATGTATTCTTATGAGCATATTCTGTTTTGGCACTATGCCAATTTATTTCTAACGCTTTTTATTCTATGATTTTAATAGGAACGATTCTTAGTTTTTAATCTTTTTTTTTCTTTTCTATGTAAATCGTATCATTATTTATGCTTGTTATAAATAGAGTAGTTCTGACAGATTTGTGGGTTTTATTTGATGTTATTTTATTGTATGGCCCTTGATTTTTGTTCTTAACGGATATTCTAAGTATTAGGATTGTGCAAGAACATTTTTGATGAGATATTTAATGTTGAAGAATAAAATAGAATAAAATAAATAAGTTTGATTATTTTTTTATGCAGATTGTACTCTGATAAAAGAACATTTTTTTATTGTGATATTTAACATATTCATTATATGAAATTTTACAAAATTGAGTTGTAAAAAAAAAATTATAATTGCATCGAAAGTTTTGATATTTAATGATTATTCACAGCTTTGCGAGCAAAAAACTTGTTTAGTGTTTGTTCTTAAATCTGTCAATTTTTTTTGAACGATCTGATTTATGCTTATGTGAATGGAGTATTGTAGCTTATTAATTTGAACAGTTCGTTTACGTATAGTGCTCATTGATTACACATTGATGGTTATTAGGGATTTATTATCTAGTTATTTGAATATTTTTTAATTACTGTTTCTCAAGGACTGACATGGTTAGTATTAAGAGAAAGACTCTGGTTATTGGTATCCATTAGTGTATAATATGTTTTAGAAATGTATTATTAGATTTAACCTCATATATTTATTGTCAGAGATATATTTTATTTTTCTGTACAAATTGTTAGAAAATCCCTATTACTTTTAAGAGTTATATTCCTCTTTCTATCCATCTGTATATCTAAATATATTAAAAAAAGAGGGTTCCTAAACACCAAGCACCATGGCATTTTTAACTAAAGGTAGAAAAGAAGATATACGTATTTTGGATAAAGAAATGGGAGGAAATCCAACTCCCGAAATGAAGATAATAGATCTAAGGAAAATTATTTTGGAAAGTAAATTTTATGATGAAGATTTTGTAAAGGGAACATTAAAGATGATCATTAATACCAGATTCGAAAATCAAATGGAGTTGAAAGCTCAGCAGAAACAAAGAGAGTTGGAATTGGAAGCTCAGCTGAGAAGAGAACAAATGGAGTTTGAATTGAGAAAACTGGAAATCAAGTATGGAAGGACAATCCTGAATGATATCGTAGACACAGGTGCACAAATATCTGTAGTACGTGAAGATTTGGTGGGCGAAATGCCTAATGAAGAAAAAGACAAAAGGCATATTGAAAAACAAGAGGAAGAGCAAAAGACAAAACTTTTGGTGATTCGACAAAAAAGAATATTGGGGAAAGAAAAAGAAAATATTTCTATTGGAGAAAGAGAGGAATTAGCGATAAAGGTGCACATTAAGTCAAGAGAAGGAGCGATTCTATTCCAAGGGAAGAAACGTCTTAAAAGATATCAGATACGTTTCCTAAAGAAAGAAAATATAAGTACCACAACAAGATGAGGGTTCCCATCCGAAGGAAGGAAAAACAATAAGGTGGACAGAAAGAAAAGAGTAATTGAACTCAAGGTGACAGAGTACCCTTCTACAAAGACAGGAAAATTTTATAACCGCAAGGGAAGGCAAAAACCAGTCTCCTTTGACCCAGGTGGAGTGAATGGATTCCAACTCAAGAAGTGCATCTTTCACAATGAAGAGAAGGAGATGGTATTGGATCTGATCTTACCCAGAGAACTGATGAAGGGGAAGAGCATAACATTTTATACCTTGTTAAAAATAATTTCTGATCATAATCCATTGACTTATTTAACTCAAAGTGCCCCTCATGGTGCAAAACTTTCTCGCTGGGCATTAGCTCTACAACGTTATTATATGAGCATTACATATAGGAAGGGTAGTCGCCATGGTAATGCTGATGCCTTGTCTAGATTAAAATTTGACTCTTCTAGTTAATTGTAAGAATCTATCATTCCACGCATATTCTTGTATTTAAATAGTATTATTAATTATGTTATTTGTGTGATGTTTTTAAATTTATCTGTATATGTATGCATATTTGTATGATTTTTATATTAAGTGGGAGCTGCATAGATGGAAGGCTCTCACTTTAATATTTTTTTTTTGTTGTGTGTAATAGGACAATTACTTGTTCGAGCTTTATTTTCTTTAGCTACATCGACACTCCTCTGACGGATGTGCTTTCCCCGATGGGAGTAGTAAAGATTAGTGAAAAAAAATAACGGCTCAACTTGACTTGGAGATGAAGAACAACTCAACTTGACGAGCAGAGCAAGAACTGAACGCTAAACGAGTCGAGTGAGCGAAAAAAGCGAGGAACAGGAGAACAATGGCGGAAGAACTAGCAATGTCCGATAATTCTGTAGATATGTAGTATTATCTCAAATGTTGTGTTTCGTGCTGCATTAATGTTTAAATTAAAGTTTTGCAGTTAAAAGAAAAAGGTCTGGACTAACTTATTGTTTCTACAAACACTCTCACCGCCTTACAACCACTCGATGGAAATGGATTATGTTTTACTGAGGTGTGAGTTTTCACCAACGAACCTTCGAGTGTGAGTTTTCACCAACGAACCTTCGAGTGTGAGTTTTCACCAACGGATCAAAGATTGGGTTCGCCGTGTAAGTGTGTGGTTCCAGTCTTCCACCGGAGTGTGCTTAATAGGGTCTACATGTTTAAACTGAATTCTTAAAATTCAGTTTTTCAGCTAGAGCATTCGGCAATTGGGTTTGCCGTTTAGTGGTCCGTCTTTACCAACTCCAAAGTATCTATTTATTCCGATAATTTAGCATCAATATTGCTACTACAGAGAATAAGAAATAAATCGGCCTTTATTAACATCATTTAAAGAAAGATTAATGACATTCTGATTTTTACAACTTATAATGGGTCAGGACCCACATCAGAGCTTATTACAACGAAAGTACAGATTCATTTGCAAAAACTTGCTGTCCCTGATAGTGAGGGAATTAATGTCCCTACTCCTTGGTCTCATATAGTTATTATTTTAAGAAATAAACTTCTCTCTCTCTTTCTGACTGGTATTTCGGTTCAGCCCCATATTCCAAGACCAAATTTGATTTTTTTTAAAATACCAATTCAGTTTTTATTACTAGCTTCTTATCCGGTCGTGGTCTCTTCGTTTATTTAAATTGTTTTAATTTGAAACATACAAATTTTTGTTCCTGTGGCTCTGTTGGAGATGCTGACCACTACGTTTTCTTGTGCGTTTCATCAAATCTTTTCATTTAAACTGTTTTGTTGTTAAAGCAAAACCTAATTGGTAGAGATCCGTGCGTGAAAACCCTATGTATGTATATATATATACTAGCTGATACCCACCCGCTTCGCAGGATAGACGATAATATAATATTTTGGAACCTATATGTAAAGTATCAAGAAAATTTTCAATTTTTAAAGCGTTAATGATAATCTAAATTTAAAATTTTAAGAAATTGATAGTCTGTAATAATGGTTATCCACGACTTTCAAATATGTGGGAAAAATAAAAAAAAATTAGTAAAAGTCACCCCACATATATATAATATGGATAAAATTCATTCCACTGTATACATGTTACACCTCGTATTGACAAAGATGCGACCTTTTGTCAGAAGAATCATCATGGGCTTAGCTTTCAAATGAAATACCCTCGCAATGGCATCGTGTCTATCATGAGATTTTTGTCCTTGCTTCAAGACATCTTTGATTTCTGACCATTTAGGATTGCAAGTGACTGCAACCCTTAAAAAAAAGTCGTGCATGTCGGGACGTCCAAAATGTCTTACGTATGTCATAGCCTCTTGAGTTTGTTCATGAATGTAGCGAGGTTCTCCAGTAAACAAAGATTGTCTTGCGTGTGTGCTACTCTGTAAAATGTTATTTTAATATTTTTCAAAATCCCGCTAAGTTTAGGAGCCAAACTACATTTTCACCAACCGTGGAGTTCCAAACTCATTTCTTTCTATCGCTAAATATGTACGTTTCTTATTTTCGACATGTACCAAATTTCACATAAAGAGCCCCTTCGCCAAAATCTTGCCAATCCTCCATCAGTGCTTCCATATAAAATTATTTGATATTTTTCCATTTCGCACGTGCAAATCTCACCAAGTAAACTTAATTGGTGACAATACACAGTATACATAGAAAAAAATATATTCTGTTTGGCTTCGGCCATATCATTTTTGGCGATAAAGTCTCCAAAAATAACATTACCGATGGATAAGAGTAGATTAACGGATGAAAATTACATTTTGGCTAAGACTTCCGTAAAATCCGTTCTTAGTAAGCGTCTACATCGCAAAATGAGTAACTATGCTAAATTTCAAGTCAATCGGTTGTATAGTCTTAGAGATTTCGTGATGAGTCAGTCAGTGGTATTTCGCTTATATGTATATATATATATATATATATATATATATATATAGTTTACATTTCAAGCTTAAATCCTGTATTCTTACGTAAAATTACTCAATGATTTTCATAACTGTTTCAATCTTTGATTACATTTCTGAATATTTCAATTTTTGGTATTGTGTGCATACCTCGTACCAATGCTGGGGATGGCCGTCACCGAGCAGGTTGATTGTGGGCGAGAGTCAGTGTCAGAAAGAAGTCGCAACGTCAATAGAATATAGATTAATAAGAATTCAAAAAAAAAAAAATGGAAAATGGAAAGTATAAGAACAATGACGTTACACTCTGTAAACACATTGCATGCTTTTATTTACTTTTGAATTTCGAAATTATGCAATATCTCATGTTCTTTGATCCAAAATGTACTGTAAGAATCTTACTCTTAAAAAAATTCTTTTTGCCAACAAATGCTGAGTGCTGGGGTGATTGTCACCTGGGCAGAAGCCGGTTCGTAGCTCTAAGCCATTTGGCTGACCTCGGTCTCCTTGTTGCTTCTAAGCGCAAACGTTAATAAACAGTCGCGTCACATCTATAGAATCTTGATTCTAAAAAAAAACCACTGTTTAAAAGGCTGATGAATGTTCATCCGTCAAGAGTCCAAGCCTTCCTGATGGCGTAGTGTGAAAGTTTGTAGAGGGAAGTGCCAGTTCAGGTGTCATTCTAGTCACTTGGCCAAGGTTCAAATTATTAAGTCCATCGCTTAGCTCTCGTATTGCTTCTATGTGCGACGTCAATAAACAATCAATCAATCAAAACTTAATAATTGATTGTTCTGTAGAACGCTGATGACCAACTAATATTAAAATTTCATGAAATGCTTTATCGTCTTCACCAAGTTTTATAATCTATTTTCAGAATGACAGGGTTTTTTCTAATTACTCATCGAAAATTCTGCGTTTTCTACCTAACTTAAATTGCATTATATCATCGCACGAATCTCCTCAAGATGAGTGATGTTACTTCGCAGCAAATTACTCACCAATCCAATTACCATAAATTTACAGATTTGCTTTTGTTTCAATGACCAATATTTTTTACATGCCTCAAAATCTTTAAGGTTTAGTTTTTTTTGTATATTTTAAAACCAATTCAATATTTTTATCCAGATTTTAGCCCCATATTCTTATTTCTAAAACGGTATTTTATAGTTACTTTTTGAATTCATTGTATTCTAATTAGAATACCAAAACCATAGTTTCTTTCCCCAAAACTCTCTTACACGAATACTTTTTAATACTCACTGCAAGTTCATTACCGTCCAATTCTTACCGCAACCTAAATTAGAGAAAATTTTGTGTTTCAAATTCTGGATACAAAAATATTGAATATTAATGTTGAATGAAAACAAGCGTATAGTAACAATTCATTTCTATTGATCCAAGCTCAATAATTAGGCACTTAGTGGTATTACAATGATGTGCTCCAAAGCAATAGGTGTGTTTCAAATAATAATATAAGGATTATAAAAAGTTATACTCGTCTTTAGAGTTTGTAGTGCTTTAACAAATCTTTAAATTGAAAATTTTGCTTTAATAGATTGGAGATGAGGAAATATACTACTTTATATGCTTGTTTATATCTGGAAAAATTGCAAAAATTTTATTTTTTTATCTGGTATGTAAATATGAAACCGGGATTTTCCCGTAGATGACGCTAGCTGTCAATGTAGGCATCGCCAAACCAAGTCATTGGTGCCATTTTTTTTTGTTTTATAATGATAATGATTTTCAACTCACAGTAGAAGTTTCATACAACAGCAGAGTTTTTAATAGCGTTGAAAATGTCGAATTTTTGCACCTGAAAACTACGATTTGTAGATAGCGTACTATTTATGTTAACATTTGAAGAAAATTGCGGCACAATCGTATCGAATGTTTATCGAAGGTTATGGTGACCATTCTCTTGGTAAATCTCTGTGTTTTGAGTAGTTTTAAAAATTCGAAAGAGGCGATTTTAACGTGAGAAACGAAAAACGTGGGAGACCACTGAAAAAAATTCTCTGACTGCGAATTGCAAGCATTTTTGGATGAGGATGATGCTCAAATGCAACAATTCTCAGATCAAGTAAGTGTGACAGAAGCCATTTTCGTACGTTTGAAAGAAATGGGAAAGATCCAGAAGGTAGGAAAAAGGCATAGGAAAAACTGAATGAAAGACAGAAGGATAACCGTAAAATCACTTGCGAAACGCTGCTTGCCAGGTACAAAAGAAAGTAATTTCTCCATCGAATTGCGACTGGTGATGAAAAGCGGATATATTTCAAGAGAGAGTCCTAAGCGTAAGATATCATTGGTAACTCCAAGTGAAACATCGACATAGACTATATACAAGGCCAAATCGCCAAGGACAGAAGACAATGCGCGTTTGGTGGGATCAAAAGAGTGCGATCTATTATGAGCTGGGCTAAAGCCCGGCGAAACCATTAATACTGAATGTTACCGGCAACAAATGATCTCATTCTCTGAAACATGCTAGTAATCCCTACAAGAACAATAAGCGAAAGTTTGTTGTCTTCCCTGCAGAGCAATGATTCTGACCGGAAAGATGGTTTTACTGACAAAGTGAGTGATTTATCAACGTCGCATTGAAAAACAACACGAGGGCTATTGGCGACGAACTTCGTTCAAGTGACGAAGATGACCTCTGAGCTCCTCCTCTCTCCAAAGTTCCATACCACGCCAACGAAAGGACTTTGAGCCATGACAGATTTAACATGCATCAGCCTCGACAACATGGCATGTCTTTAGTGGCATCATTGCTCGAACCCGCATCGCGACGAAAACCGGCGGCCACATTGAAAATGTGAGAAAAATGTCTGGTGTGATTGATAGTGAAGATTGATGGTGCAGTAGCCAGATGTGGCAATTCTGCGCCAAACAAGATAAATCTGTGAACCAGATGTTTAAAATATTGAAAAAAGAAATTGGTTGACAAGAAGGGTCAAAAATAGAGAAGTGTCGCTGAGGAAATGTCTGGGAGTAATGCTGAAAAGGTAAAGATGACCTCTGCGATGGTGACGAATTGGATCGCCAAATTTGGTGACACTTCTCGTTGCCTCTAGCTGAAAGAACTTTCTAGAACATTACCTGAAGTGTGTACGCTTAAGTTAAGAACGCAGAAGCACATTCCACCACAATCACCCGGTCTCAACGTTATTGAAAATGTACGGTCACAGTTGGAAAAATCTGTCCAAAAGCACCTTATTACGAGTAAAGAGCATTTAAAAACTGTTTTAAAAGAAGAATAGGCTAAAATCACAAATGAGAAACAATTCAAAATCTTGTTAAATCGATGCCGCGTCATCTGGCAGCCGTCATTAATTCAAAAGGGTGTGCAACCAAATATTAGTTCATCTTTTTGTTTTCAATTAAAAGTTATATAAGGCGTATACTTAATTTTGTATACGTCTAATATAACTTTTGCAATATGTGGTAGTTTCTGCTTAAAAATTATATATTTAGTTTATTAAACAGGTTTCACACATACTTGTTTCCTCCTCTAATATATTTCTTAAAATGTATTTTATAACTTGGATATGTATTAATTTTACATAAATATTCAGTATCAAGACTAGAAACCCACTACTCAATGTATGTTATACGATTGTTCACGCACTTGGAAGCAAGACGAGGGCTATCGACGAAGGATCTCGTAATTTTGAACCTCGGTCAAGTGATGAGGATGACCACTAAATCGGCACCTCTCTCTCCAAACTTCCACACCGTGCCAACAGGAGTGCATGGGACCTTGACATATTTAACGTGCATCAACTTAACTACATAACTGGTCTTTAACAGAATCAGGGCTCGAACCAACGACTCCGACGGAAAAAACCGGCAGTCGCGAATTCGCGACCTTAATTACTGCGGCAATAACCGAATCCCTTGTAAGTTTGGTTGATAGCGATATTGTTTCACATGCAAAACATGATACATTTCATTAAGTCATCGTATCGTAATTTTTCTTGATTCTAGAAAGAAACATTCAGAAGATTTGTCGTTTTCTTGTATCAAGAATAAGGAGATTCGAAAGTAGAAAAAAAAAAAAAAAAAAAAAAAAAAAAAACGAAGTAAATTTAATCATATATTTCTCTCAAAATAAAACTGATATCCAAAATTGTAGGAACAAAGAATGTCAGAAAAACATGCATGTACTTAAGAAAAATTAATGTATTAGTTATTTAAATATAAATAAAAACTCCAAGACTTAAACATTTTGGTACTTGTTTGTGTTTGACTGCATTACATGAAAATACAAATAATGCTATTACACTTGCGTGAGTGAAATTTGACTGCGTTAACTTGGAATATATTCTCCCAATTTCGGTTATTTTTGTTGTGAATAATATAGGATTGAAAATACAGGGTTATTCAAAATGAGTCATCCGATTTCAAAATTCTTTATTTTCTAAAATAAACGACACAAAGAATGATAAGTAATACATAAATGCAAAGTACGAAAATTTTGTGGATCTGTTATCACCGTTCAGCGTGAATTTCGTAATATGTAACGAATTAATCTACAAACGGCTAAGAGTATTCGAAGACGGTATCATCAGTCTGAGAGCAGTCTTTGTAAAGAGAAAAGTAGAGGACGACAGGCATATTTGCGGAAAATGTTGAAAGAAAGATAGATGCTTTACTACAAGCCCAACCAAATCTACTGTTAACGCCATTCGAGAACTGGGCCTTTCCTCAGCCAACTGTTTGGCGAGTGTTAGTATGTATAGTACTTGCATGCACCGAGATCTAATGATAACGAAGATCGATTGAATTTCTGTCTCTACATGCCGTTGGCTATACTGATATTTTACAACATGTTAGGCAGAAGTTTACATACCGTTTTGACAATACACATATAACTACAGGAAGATATATCAACAAAAAATACTTGTAAAAGAACTTTCATATTTTCCCATTGTATTTATGTATTACTATCATTTTGTCATTCATTTACCAAAATATAGCATTTTGAAATCGGATGACTCATTTTGAATAACCCAATAAATTACACTCTACGACGCATCAAGGAGTTGCCCGATTGTAATGAAATTTCGTACGCAAACAAAAACATTTGGACCAAACATGCAAATGACTAAAATTTGGCGTCCAATGAATGAATAGTGAGAGCTACAGCACATCGGAACTGCGCACTCAGCAGATGTATATAAGAAGCGATTCTTAATCTGATGGTCAAATTTTCTGTTGCATTGCGATTTAGTATACCTTTCAACGACTGAAAAATGCCTCGCCGCAGGATTCGAGCTCATTACGAGCAACAGTCAGAGTTTGAAAGAGGTCGTATCATTGGATTGAAAGAGGCAGGTTGGGCAAATCGGAGAATCGCTTGTGATACGGATCGAAGCGATGCGGCGATTAGAAGATGCTGGCAAGAATGGGTGGAAAATGGCAGATTTCAGCATCATGATGGTAGCGGTCTACCTAGGGCCACAGCAGATCGGGAGGACAGAGTGATTGTCAGATCAGCTGTCACAGCGCCTGATTCATCGTTATCAACCATCGGACGTGCGACCCGCCCACGAGTGTCCACCATGACCATTCCCAGACGACTGATCGAGCGAAATCTACGCTCGCACCAAAAAAAAATCCACCGAAATCTACGCTCGCACCAAAAAAAAATCCACCGAAATCTACGCCACCTGCCACTCACGCCTGTACACTGTCGAGCCAGATTACAGTGATGCTTGGCTCTATCAGGTTGGAATGATGCTGACTGGGGACATGAATGTTTAGCGATGAATCCCGTTTCCAACTGTGTCCTGACGATCTTCGAAGACGTGTCTGGAGACGCCAAGGGCAGCGTGCAGATCGTGCTTTCACTATTGCACGCCGTACAGGCCCTCAACCAGGAATTATGATCTGGGGTGCCCTTTCCCTTGATAGCTGGACCCGTTTGGTTGTCATTAAAGGCGCACTTACAGCACAGCGGTATGTTTGCGACATTCTGAGACCTGTTTTGCTATAGTTCCTTTTGCAGTACCCTGGCCTTATTTTTCAGCAAGATAATACCAGACCAAATACGGCACGTTTTGCTATGAACTGTCTTACAGCTTGTCAAACCTTCCTTGGCCAGCCAGATCTCTCTTCAATCGAGCATGTTTGGGATATGATGGGAAGGCGGCTGCATCTACCAGGGAATGTTGATGACCTAATCCGACAGTTGGAGCACATTTAGCAAGAAATTCCGTAGAAAACCATCAGGGAGCTTCACTCTATGCCACGTCCTGTGATAGCTTGCATCTAGGCTAGAGGTGGCTCAATATCTTATTGAGTTCGTTATTTTGTAACTATGTAACTCTGAAACAAATCATCAATTTTTCTGAAATTTTAATCCTTTTCTATTCTGTACATAATTTTCCTATCCGCCAATTTTTGTCTCCATCGCACAATTCCTTCGTGGTGCATCGTTTTCTTTGTTATAGAGTATAGAAATTCTGTTGCAATAATTTCAATAAGGAAGAATGAACAGTTGAAATCTAAACGTAAATGAAGTAACGTGAATTCAAATGTCCTATTTTCAGGGTTTTGCTTTCAAAATGCGACCTGTGCTCGGAAAAGTCCAATTTTTTTTTCATGTTAGTATTGCTTATCAAATATTTAAGTGAAACATTTCAAGAGTTTTCATTGTGAGTACCGCGTAAAATCTTGACTATAATACCACACGTGTATAACACGCATGCTTGATTTAGCACTAAATTTTCGGAAAGAATTAAAAATTTGAATATAATACGCAGCCATAACTTTTGAATATTTTATTTAAAAATTGCACAAGTATTTATTAACATAATTGAAATTTTTAATAAAAAGAAACGAAAATGTCAGATTTTATAGAAAAAAAACTGAAATTTTAACACAAAACAAACGATACTGTCAAATTATCGGACTTAATCACTTTCACATCTTCCTCATCTGATGATGAAAAAGAACACTTGCACAGCACAAATGTTGCAACAATCTTTTACAGTTGCTGTACATTCGTTATTTAAAAACTCTTTTTAATTATTAAACGAGTATAATACATACCCTCATTTTTACGGACTAAAATGTGGAAAAAAGTGCGTTTTGTAGTCAAGATTTTACGGTATTAAATCATAGAGAATAGTAACGTTATACTAGTATTTTTTTTTTGATTAAAATATCGCAATTAATCTTTTAATAATCAAAATAAATAATTAGAAGCATTTCATTATTATAAAAATGAAGTTCAAATAAATTTAAGAAATGCGAATAAAATATTCATTTTTCATGCATGAATTTTGTGAGCAAGTTTAAATAAATTTGTTCGGGTGTTTGCTGAATATTAAAAACAAATAAAGGACTACAATTACAGTGAAAATATTTTATTTGTGTAAGTATGAATACAAAGTAATTTCTTAATATATATATTCATTTATTTATATTTATATAAGGAAAAAAAACTGCCACAGAAATATCCAGTAAAAGAAAAGAATGAAAAAAAGGCTCGAACAATTAAGTTGCTGTCGAATTGTGAATTAATACAAAGAATTTATATATTTTTTGTCCTAGCTTTCTTTATATGAAAATATCCAGAAAAAGTACAAGAAGGAAAAATAGCAGCGTATATAAACGGAATATCACAGAAACCTGTCCTGTTTTGTGAAGAACTTAGCACTTAACGCAATTTTATACTCCTAATAAATATCTAAAAAAAAAAAAAAAAAAAAAAAAACCACACACACACACTTTAAGTCATAGTAGATTCGTACGAAAGCACCATGTGATGTTAAAAAATAAATCACATATGAACTAATTTTTTTAATAATAATATCATTAGTTAAACGTATTTTTATTTATAAAAATAAATACTTTTTTAATAATAAATATAATAAAGACATCTTTTTTTAAAAAAAGAATTAACCCGTTTATGGATTTATTGGGTTCAAAGAAAAACATTGCACTTTGCCCACTAAAACTAGACTCTAACACCGGATATATATTATAGTATAAATTTTCTATAAATATAATATGATGGAAAATATATTATTTCATAACATTAAGTTGCAATAATGTAATTTCTTCATTATAAGATACATATAATAATTTTGATATTTCCTGTAATGTTCAATTAGACACATTTTTGCTTTAAAAAATTTACATGCATTACGAGCAAATTATTTGTATCGATTTTTACATCATATTTATAAATAAAAAATAATAAATTTAATAATTAAATTTTTTTTTTTGCATGAAATGTGTGTGTTCCTTAAGTTACTTTTAAAATTTTTCCTCTAAAAACAGTATAATTAAAATTTGATTATCAGATAAATCTATATGTCACTACTAAAGAAAAAAGCAAATACATTTTTATAATTTTCAACACAGCAGTATATTTACAATATATTTCATAAAGTAAAGTTTTTTTTTATTTTCAAACGAAGAAAGAGAGGGAGAAAAAAAAAAAGATTCGGGACAAAATTACGAAAAGTGCTAGATTCTTCCAAGAAAACATTGACGATAGAAATGGATATATTATCATTTTTATATAGAGCTTTTGGGTGAAGCTGCACAATTATGAAATTTATATTCTCATACTTATTGAATGCAATATTAATATTTACATTATTTGTAAAAAAAATCTAAAAAAAATTAAGAGTTTAACAAATTGATTAATGAATGTAACATTTTGACAAAGATACTTCATGATAAACAATCTTCATATTAAAATAGGATTTAATGCGAATAGATATACTAAATTTTGTTTTTATTGATTGGTGATATTCTTTTTTACTTCACGAGAATTTTAATTCGACATTCATATTCTGAATGCAGAATAAAATTGACTTTTTAATGAAGAAAAAGAAAAGAGAGCGAATATCAATCCTTCATTTCATTTTCGTAATATATACGATATAAACCGAATTATGAAGGAAATTGAAATATTTATAGACACTGCACATTTCAGAAAACAAACAACTTATAAATACGTACGTAAAATTCAATTTTTATACTGTAGAGAGACAAAATAATGGATGCTATATAAAGATAAATTATAAAAAAATAAAAATTCGCTGCATAATTTCCGCCTCGCTCCACCCAAAAGTGACTCAAATATTTTCAACCCCACTGGAAGCCAGTTAAGAAGCTCAAAGGTCAAGATAAAAAAAATACATAGTGAAGATTATCGACCAGCATGTATCCTCAGTAAAAGAATGCAAAGTACGCTATAAAAAAGAGCCTTCATATGAAAGGAAAAAAAATGTGTCTAAGTCACATCATTCTTATTTTTTGATTTTTGAGTTGCCCCATTACACCTTTATCAAAAGGTGTCTATACAATTTCTGACAACAGTAATTGGCACAAATTCAGGTATGACAATAATTACTATTCCTAAGCGATCGGAAAAAACCTGTCTTGAAAATGTCTGCTGTTGGCGATATAGTTCCACTCTTTCTCTTCTTCCGCAATATTTAAATAATGGTCCTCTATGCGTCTACGACACCGGGTCATTGTTCCACAGTGACTCGATTCACCAGAAAGGTTAAGAGCCCACCGTGTAATTCAGAGATCCTGCCTCAAACGTCAACTTTCACAACCAGACAAGTGTGTTTTTCACGGCATATACCTTTTTTCAGAGATATAAATCTTACTGAGGCATTTTTATACAATTCTCTAAATACCATCCAGAGTTCTGGTACTTCTGTGTCACTTCATCTCTTTCACAGTTTAATTTCTGATCTCTGAAGATGGACATTAAAAGCGGAAACAATCTAATAGATTGATCATTTTTCATCGACAATAAGTTCGGAGTCGCTTAGGAGTTTGCGCACATAGAATATATCTCGAGACAAATGCACACAGTTCGCGACCTATTTTGGCCGATAAGTATCTCGAGAACAAAAAGCATGGTCTACAAAAGCACTTGAAACTGAAGGCAATGTTCAATCTGGAAGAGGTGAGATACATCCTTCACGACAGACTTGGCCTTCTGCGCCACAGTCTTGGAGCAGTGGCAAAAGGTATTTGTTTACAGAGTGGCTATTTATAAGAGAGGTTAAGACAGCAGCATGACATTCGACTTATTGATTTGGAGCTGGACGACACCTTCTGGCAATTTCTTCAAGAAATTCCAAGCTTCAGTTCGCGTCATATTGGTCACCGGATGATTGTTGATGGCCAAGATTTCATCCCCTTCTTCCAGTTGGCCTTCTTTGTCAGCTGCTCCACCTACAACAGATATATGATATAAAATAACTGACAAATGAAACTCCTTTTTGAAGAACAATACGAAAATTCGATGCATGTACAAAAATTAAGAATTGTTTTACATGACATATTTTTAACAAAAGTTACTGTAGCTCGTTTCAGGAATTTTCTTTTCCATTTCATAAATTTTCAACAAATATGACATAATATTTAACACTTGTATGATATATTATTATATACTTGTAATTAAGTTGTGCCAATTAGTGTTTATTAATCGCAACATACATTTTCCTTCCTGGGAAGCAATCAATAGCAACTTAGACGAACAACTAATGTATTTTTTTTTCTATTTGCACGCATAATTGTGAACACAAATTTTGACCATTAATTCGTTTTTGCATAAATGATTTAAAAGATTTTGAAAATTTTGTAAACCCGATAATGTTTTTTTTTTATATATCTCATTAAAACATTCGAAATTTCCATTTTAGTTTAGTAGTTAATATTCTCTAATTCTCTTAATATATCAATATCTTGAGATAAAATTTATTTGCAACCGTTAACTTTCATTTTTGATACCTTAATGAGAATGAAAACAACAAAAAAATAACAACTTTCCACACATAGAGAGAGTTTAATTTATTATATTTTAAAATTATCCTATACTTGAAATTCGATATATTGAGTGTGAAACTATCAACAATTCAAAACAAAAATGATAATCACTGAATACCTTTGAAGATCCTCTTGATGAGGAGTGGTCTATCACCTTGGGGAGAGTCCTTTCCTCCTTCTATGCTAAAGCCAAGACCAGTGGCATCTTTCTGTAACTCCACAAAAAATGCTTCGGAATCTGTAACAGGTGATATGAAATATATACATAAGCAAAATGACAATTTAAAAAAAATATGCACCCATTTCAAAATATTGAAAATACAATCTGTCTCGAAGTAGCTAAGAGTGTTTTATCATTAATTTAACAGTTCTGATATAACGAGTTATCAGGATCTAGTAAATATCTACGTGTACAGGTCTTCCAAATTAAAGTGGAATTATCGTGCTTGCGCCATCGTTTGAAGAGGCAGAATGCCATGCAAGCGCCAATAATGTGCTCTGAGTGGTAAGAAAACAGACGGTATTGTTAGTACGCGTCAATTGTTTCTGTGATTGCATGGAAAGCATCTATACCAGTGAGATCATATGCTGGTAAGTGTAACTTGGATAAATGCCTCCAAACGCAGTCAAAGTGCAGTAGTGCAATTTTCAATTGTAGAAATGAGTTTAGTTTTAGTTAACGTCACACTAGAAGCAACACGAGGGCTATTGGCGACGGACCTCGTAATTATCAATCACGATCAAGTGACGAGGACGACACCGGAGTTGGCAGCCCCCTCTTCTAACATCCACACCACGCCAAAGGGAGGAATTTGGGCACCGACAGATTTGACGTGCATCAGCCCCGCTACACAGCGGGTCTTTGGCGGCCAAAGATCGAACCCGCGACTGAACGAAAACCGTCGGCTACGAATCAGAATCCATGACTACTAGGCTACCGCGGCCTGTGGGAAATGAGAGTACAGTTGAGAATTATTGTTGTCATCAAAATCATAAGGGACGGAATGTCTATAAAATGTGTATGGGATAGTGCAGCGAATTTCGTAAAGAACGAATCAATATGGACGACAGGTCACGATCGGGTCAAGCGTACATGGTCATCACTCAAGAAACAAATGCTGTAATAGACTATCTGGTGAGGTAGAACCAGTGTATCATTACGGGAGAGATAGTTGGAAATATTTTACATCACCAAAGTGATTTTTCACAACTTCTCCATGAAAGAACGTAACCAGCTACCCAAATTGCAAACCGCAATCAAGAATCTTCTACGTTTTATGCTGTCCGGAGAAATTAATCTGTTGTAGGACAACGTTCGCCCTCGTGCGGCTATTGCGCGTTATATTTGTTGCAGTGATTTCGACAGGAAGTCCTCGAGCATCCTCTGTGTAGCTAAGACTTCTTACCTTGCGTCTTCCATGTCTTTAGTTCACTCAATAATTAAGCTCCAAGAGGACGGCAATTCGTGAACTACAATGCGGTTCGAATTGCCGTTGAAAAATAGTTCATCGGATAATCACGGAGGCTTTTCATCAAGAGTATTCATCATCTCAGGACATCTTCATCAATCTTCGATGCAACTGTATTAAGGCATTATGTATTTTATGTATAATTCTTTTTATTATGTATACTTAACACTGCCACCATTGAATTTTTCGTCAAATCAACAATAGTATCATTTTCATAAGGGCGACTCTCATATTTACTCAAAATGCAAAACGTTGGAAAAATCATTTTTTGATGAATTGATCGATAACTGATCTCTATAATTGATCTCATTCTATATCTAACCAAGTCGTACCCAAAATTAGTCAACATATACCTGTGAACTACATAAATTCTTTAAGTGCAGGCAAGGAAGGGAGAAAGGGTGGGGGGAAATAAATGTTTCTTTTCTTTCTTTCTTTTTTTTGATGAAAATAAAACAGATATGAATATTCCTTAGAGAATGCTGTTTCAAAACATAAGTATAAGAGTTTTTTATTCTTATGAATTTGATTAAAAATTATTTCTGAAAATCCAAAATGTAGGAATTCCATATCCAAAAGCTAACTCTAAATGTTGTAAACATCAACGTTTGTTCAGGAACATTTTCTCGCATTAAAGCGAAACTTATCTGAATAAACCAAGGTTTTTAATGTAATGTTACCAATTTCAAAATACCAGATGTACTTTAAATTAATTAATTCTATAAAACTGTCATAGATAATCTGAAACATGAATTGAAATCGGGTGAAAAAGATTACTTTTACTGTGCCTTCTCACTGTTTCTATTGAACATCTGTAAGAAACTATTAACCATTTCTAATAACAATATACACGACGGAATATGTTTTCATTTGGAATGCAAGTGAAAATTATAACCTTATATGAAAAAAAAATCCCTTTAATAATTTAAACTTTTTTTTCTATCAAGATGCATTAATCTTCACAAGAACAAGGCACATAAATATTACATTAAAACCACATTGTCAAGTCCTACGAAAAAAAGCATTAGAAACGTGTTTACATAGAACTAACCTCTGTGATTCTGGACGTGAGTAGATTGCTTTTTCACTTCAGTCGTTCCTTTATCGGAATGATGTAGATTGGCGTTCCTGGCCAACACCAGGAGGACTCTGGGGTTGGGTGCCTTGAGAATGTGCAGGGCTTCTCCGTGACTAACACCTCGGACGTCTCGGCCATTGATGGACATAACGCGATCCCCTTTGAGGACACGGCCGTCCCGATCAGCGATGCTTCCTGCAATCACTTTGTGCACCTATAACGGGAGGATCACATTGAATTTGAAACACATCACTATCATTTAATATTTACATGTATTGAACGATGATTCTTTTGAAATTTGTCCGCGGAATAGAGTTGTAATATGGGCTGAAATGTGTGTTTGAACTGAATCAAAATGAACATCTTTTTATTCGAGTGTTTTATAGCTATTTGATGTACTTTTTCCCGTTAACTAGTCATTTGATTATTTGAGCTTTCTTTTTGGGATTTGATCGATATGATAGTTCGTTTATTAAAGTCGCAATTAGAAGAAACATAAATTATTGGTATCGAACCTCGTAATTTCGGACCACGATTAGTTTACGAGAATTACATCCGAGTTGGCATCTTTCTCTCCAAACTTCACACCACGTCAACAAGAGGACTCGGAGCCTCGACATATTTAACGTGCGTCAGCCTCGTTACATGGCGGATCTTTAGTGAAATCAAAGCTCGAACCCACGACTCGACGGAAACAACTCCGGTCATGAGTTTGCGACCATAACTACTAGGCTACCACGGACTTGTTGAATTTGAAGAAACAGAAAGGAGAGGAGAGAGTGGGGAATCGGGTAAACAATGGTTATAAATATCAATAAGTATCAAATACGAATATAACACGAAACTGGTTAAGAATTCTCAATGTGACTGTTTTATTTACTAACAGGTAGAACAATGACTTATACGCAGCGCATGAAAGAGAACAAAAAGATAATCTTAATGCCACAACACATCATATTATAAAAAAGTTTTGAATATTTCATGTTTTATTTTTTGATTTTTGTAAGCAGTTTAAGCGATCTTAATCTGGTTTACAAATAAACCGTTTTTGCAATGTATCGTAACATTTTCAGACTCACTATACAAAAAGATTAGGAGGACTTCATGGCTTTTTCATATGACTTAGAAGGACCTTAATAAATGTTAGTGAAAAAGAAACATAAAACTCAATAATTTGCAATATATAAAAACATTAAATTATATAAACATTATTATGCTCGTATAAGTGAAAAATACATATCTATTTTTTCCTATAGGAAATAATCATTAAATTTCCGTTCTCCCACTTATTTTTGAATATGTAACATAATGGAATCATACAGAAACGTACCGTTATCTCTTTGACTTCATAATCTGCTCCTCCAGCGAGAGTGATGCCAACACTTCCCCCGTCCATTCCTTCTCTACGAAGGAGCACAGGGAGAACCACAAATTGACTGGCTACTCCCTCTACGTACAGTTGTTTTTTAGCTTCCTCTACAAGCTTTTGCACCTCTTCATCGTGTACTTCCTCTTCTTTTATTGCTGATGAAAGCCTTCGAGGAGAGGTGACAGGAGGAGCTGCCGTCACTGTCGGAGCTACTGGGGCACGAATTGCTGAAAAGACAGAAATAAAGAAAAATTGACGAAAATTCTAAATGGAGAACTTGCTGCTATTCACGTAATTCTTCATCATGAAATATATTTAATATATCTCTCTTTTTCATCCCTTTGTTACATTCTTGTAAGGGTTTTCATATTTTTGTAAAACTTAAAAAAAAGATCATGCATAACAATTCATTATTTGTAGAAGATGGAATGGAAATATCGCGAAACTTCACTTCCATTGAATGAAACTTATCGATATAGCCAAATTTTTTCAACAAAAGCTTAAAATAGTACGAGAGCATTACCAACTTTAACAAATCCGTGGATTGTAATTCGATTTTTCATATTGTGGCAAAATAATAGAAGATATTTTTGAAACTATGTGACTGGAATTACAAGAGTTGAAAAAGTGCATAAAAACTTGCAGATATTAGGAAATGTCATCCTCTTCCAAAATATTTTGGTGATGTATAATGGAATAACTTTTCTGCTCAGATGTTTTTGGACAAGCAAACACTTTTCGAGTTTAAACAAAAAAAAAAAAAAGAAACATATGAACGATATAAGAAATTTGTTCTTAAATTATTTTATCAGACAGGGTAATTAGAAAATAATATCCTATAACAACTGAAAGAATCTGATTTAACAATTTGAAGTAGGGCTGGAGAGCCATATACGTACATAGAACTAATGAAGGTTTAGGTCTCTCTCTCTCTATATATATATATGTTTATGAGATTATGAATGATGATTGGTGCTCTAAGGGTATGAATATGATGAAACGTGATTATTCACAAATGACAATTTAACGTATATGATAGGATAAATACAATTACGAATCCTACAATGTGTTTACAGCGCTCTTGCTCTCACACTACATATAATTCCCGTTTGAGTAAGGACATTTGGAATGTTACTCGTATTTACTGTTACACTATTGTCGGATGACATAAAGAGTGGGAGTTATTTTATGACTTTATAGGGAACTACTCTAATACTTTCCAATTTTGAAAATGACTACACCATGTTCTTGAGAAAATATATTGCACATAATATATATATATATATATATATATATATATAATGTTACCTTCCATTTTAAATTAAATTTAATAAATCATATTTAAATTTTCCGTAATTCTGTGAAATAATTCAATAATAGAACAAGTTATCATGAATGAGTGTGCGTGAGAAATATTGTTCAAGCGCCTGTTCGATATCACAATATATTGCGGTACACACACACACGTGTGTGTGTGTGAGATAGACCATCACAGAAATTAAGCACCATTAAAGTATGTTGTGAAGGTAGTTTCTTCCTTTCAAATACACACTATAACTTGGAACTTATACACACTATAACTTGGAACTAACATGTATGATAATTATATAAATAGGTTATATATAAAACCAAATAAATTTCATCGGGCATGATATTACATTTGTTAAGATGAAACATGAATAAAATTTACTCGTTAAAATTAATAACACTGTCTTATTTGAGATTAACTTAGAATATATCTTAATCGTGTGATAATTTTTTCATACATTTTTTAAAATGAGGACATGCGGGATGGCAAAGCGATGTTCCGCTAAACAAACCTTTTCAGGGTTAATTTGTTTTTCAAATTCGGTATCTGGCGTCACCAGTCTTGTACACAAATCTAACAAATCCACGCAGTATGCCTGCGATTGATTCGTTGTTGCTAGAAAGCGGCTACTTTGTGGTTCCAAAGGGAATGGCTATAAATCATGAACCAGAGAAGGAAGAAAGTTCCAAGGCGTTGACAGGATGGGAGGGGAGGGAGATAACGGTAGCTCAGTGCGAACATTTCTGAGATTTACTCTTGCATGCTCTTCAGATGAGTAATCGGATTTAATGATAATAAAAAAAAAATCACTCCGGAAGAATGAAAAGAAAAAAAAAATATGATGAAGTCTTGTTCTTTCATCAATGGATGACTTTGGGAAAGAAATGTGTGGCATGTTCGCATCTCCCTTTTTTGTTTAGAAATAGTTAAACCGAAGGAAAGAATTCGAAGAATGTTAAGTTTAGACTAGAATTTTGATGGATAGGGTTACACTCAGTCCGGTACTTATGAGTTTCGTACATAAGTGATCTTTGAAATAATCAAGACAAGACAAGAACTTATTTTGATTAAACCATTCACGATGCAGGTTTTTAATATATTTGACTGCTTCCTCGTACATTCAAACAACATAAAGTTGAAGAATTTAAAAATTCCCATTAAGCTGTTTAATAATTAAATTTCTTCTTTTGATAATCGAAAATTTATATGCTGCCAAATCAAAATTTGATTGCTGCTTTATTGCACTGTCGTCGTTATTTTGTGTTGAGTTGTTGACACGTTGATGATACCAATATACATCATTATACACCAGAACCCAGGCAACAATCAATACAACGGACTGCTTCCGGTCCATCTGTTCCAAAGAAAGCGAAGAAAAGTTACCGTAAAGATTTTTTTTGGGGATGTGTATGAAGAAAAACTAAAACACAACTACCAATGTAACTGACTTCATCAAGCACATATATAATTTTCATAATCATATTTTCTTCCTCAAGTAAATGTGATATTCGATGGCCGATCAGTAAGACCTTAGAAATACCAAGAGGTGGCGTTTGTAGCATCAAAAATTGTTTGTTTTTAGTAGGTATCATGACTCACTAGAGAGCTGTCTGTCTCAGTTACTTATATACGTGGTCATGACACCTTCCGCAAATGAAAAATTCTTCGTCATAACTTTTTTGGCCCATAAGACAATCTTTGTGGTTTTTGGAAGAAGTTCACCGGATGCATCCCAACGTTTTTTTGGTTTTCGCTTTATTTCTGATGCATAACGATTAATCCAGATCTTACCGATAGCGACAACTCGACGTAAAATGACATCGACAACTCGACGCGGGAGCAATCACATTTTGATTTGGCAGCAAACGACTACCAAATCAGATCTAACTTATGAATCAGTATCCAATTTGCTTTGGCTCCATTTAACAGATGGCGCATCCAATGGTAACAATTTACCGAAAAGGTTCCGTCTGTCTTCAAATACAAGTGTCTGTTTTTTAAGACCGATGATATTGCTAAGGCAAGTCAGAGTCACAATTGTGTACTGCCATCTATTAAATGGCACCAAAATAAATGTAACACTGATTCATTAGATAGTTTTGATTGCTGCAGCGTCAAGTTGTCACCATGGATGTGAACTGTTTTCAACATTATACACCAGAAGCCAAGCAACAATCAAAGCTTAGGGCTATTTCTGGTGAATCTTCTCAAAAGGAAACAAAGACGATTCAAATATCGGAGAATTTTTGGCGATGAATTTTTGGAGTGCGACCACCAAAACCATTCTCAAGGACTTCTCAGGAAAAGGAGAAACGATCAATGAATTATACTACAGTGAATTACCCTATTTTCCATTCCCAAAACGGGTACTTTTTTTGAACATATCTCGCACACAGGACGAGGATACACACTTTACACACACACACACACACACGCACAC